>CM046460.1:19174861-19377361 GCA_025506415.1 Flaveria robusta | reverse complement strand
AAAACACTTACCTGAGTTTCCTTTTTTACAAAATAGGAGAGAAACAAAAATACCAATTGCAAGTTTTTGATTCAGATATCATTATAGACAGCACTAACAAGTATAAAGTCACAACTTTATAAAAATAAATTGATTAATCATCTGTAACATCTACGCATACCGCGTTCGCAATCAGCGAATGCATTCTTGGATCATTTTTCAACTCAACTTATAAACGAATAATAAGAATTGGGTCGTGTAATAAAAGGAAACTCTTTTCGAATCATTATGGAATCAAGTTATAAAATGATTCCTATTTTTATCATTTCTTTTTCTTTTTTTTTTATCGAATATATTTTATATTTTAGAGCGAACAGTAATCTTATAAAACTTTTACTTTCATTTTAACTAAATAGATTCCGTAATAGGTTCACTCATATAATATCTTCAATGAATGAGAACAAAAAGTTATCACATGATCACTCGAAAAAAATAGGTGTTTTGGTTCAACTATATTCTAAGACTAGTCATTTCTATTCTCTTTTGCTTTCTATTTTGTATCTTTCCATATTAGAAATCCGCCTTTTTGTAGTTAGGTCAAGAAAGAACCTTCAGATTTCGATCCAATACAACAATGCATGTATTAGTGATTCCAATTATTTCATTTGTTGTTCTTTTTCGTTTATATTAAAATATCATATTCTTGCTTGTTACTGGATGACTAACCAATTCCTTAAAAGATAAAAAAAGATTCCAACAAAAAGCGCTTATATAACTATGAATAAGAAAGATTTATAGATCTCAAATCTACTTACAATTGCAGTAATATTCTAATCAATTTCATGAATTATTAGAAACTAACTTATCAGATTTGCATTTTACCTGATCCTTAGTTTAAAGCCCTAAACTCATAATGGCGAGAAATAGATTCTTTTAAATTCAAAAAATTTCTATTGAATGGGACATTCTTTTACATCGACAAACAACAAGTAAAGGAAGAAAGAAATTTTTTAGCAGCTCTTTCCAATACTGATTGAAAGTGCATTGCTGTGTCAGAAGAAGGATAGCTATACTGATTCAGTACCTCATATTTTTCCCTCCGCCTGGGCCTGTCTCGCAATGCCTTCTACAGCTTGACCCGCAGCAGTACCTTGACCAACTCCAGGTCCAATAGAAGCAAGCCCTACAGCCAATCAAGCAGCAATAACGAAAGCGACAGAAATCAGTGGATTCATGATAAGTTCCTCGTACCAAAAAAAAAAATGGTTAATGATACATTCAACCAATGAACTAGGACTTAATTATGTTTAGGTTCGGCCTCAATGGGAAAATAAAATGGAGCACCTAACAACGCATCTTCACAGACCAAGAACTACGAGATCGCCCCTTTCATTCTGGGGTGACGAAGGGATCATACCATTCGAGCCTTTTTTTTCATGCTTTTCCCCGAGGTCTGGAGAAAGCTGAAATCAAATGGGATGTGTCTATTTATCTATCTCTTGACTCGAAATGGGAGCAGGTTTGAAAAAAGATCTTAGAGTGTCTAGGGTTGGGCCAGGAGGGTCGCTTTTCTACTCACAAAATAATTTCAATACACCATATTATTACTTTACGACTTAAATATATAAAGTAAAGTATAATAAACTAATAGATTAGAGCATTCACAGTGTAATTATTAAAAAGATGTGAGTGTGTTTGGTATATTATACGGAATGGTTTTGAGTGGTTGTGAGTAAAAAAGAGATAAAGTGTTATTGTTGATTGGTATATTTGAATAATCACTGTGAACTCCCTATAAATTTTTTAATATTTTTGAAAGTGATTGTGAGTGGAGTAGAGAGAAAAAAGTAATGATAAAAGTATAAAAAGTATTATTTAATTAAAAAAAAGAAAGAAAAAATAATAATTTTTAATACAATTATATGGATAAAGATAAATAATCTATTTACAAATTAATAATGATAAAAAATTATAATGAAAACCGAAAGGAAGTTGCATAAGCAAAATGCTTACTTAACTCCTATAAAATCCCACCGTTATTTTCTGTGAATAATAAATTATATATTTATTATTATTTTTAGGAACAAAACGTAATCAAAATAATTTGATATAGGCTGTGATAATATTTTATACGATTTTGAAGGATTTGAAAATAGTTGTAGCTATTAAAGATATTATTGTTTCAATGTATTAAAATATCTTAATTGCTAGGGTGTTAAAGCAAAGCTGTAAAGCTTATAACTTAGATTCGGCTTAGTTTGTTACATGACAATTTTTTAGGATTAGAGCATTCACTATCCATCTCTCTATCTCCATTCTTATAATTATACTAAACATCATTATTTTTTTTATATTAAATAATTTTTTTTATTCATTTATCATTATATTTTCTTTTTCATCCACTCACAACCACGTTCAAAAATATTTAAAAATTTATGAAGGTTGTACCGTGTTTCTCCAAATATAAGAAAACATGATACAATACTCATAAATATTCTATATATTTTACTGACAATCACTTAAAACCATCCTCATAATATAGAACACTTACTCACATATATATAAAGTACGGATGTGAATGCTCTTACTACACCCATCTATTGAAATAGGGTAGAATAGTTTAAAGTAGTTTGACAAGTTAATTACACGATTGGTCAGTATGGTATGTTCATATTATATTATTGCTCTTAACTTTTTGTCAAAATATGATAAGATCAGAGCGTAATTGAACAAGATGGTTGAATGAGATGATTACAATCGAATGATTAAACCAAGAACCAAAGTCGACTGTTTGTGGTAGGTCGATTACACCAAGAGAATTAAGATACAAGATGAAGAGAATAATAGAATGATTGATTACTCTTGTGTATTCTTGGATGAATCCAAAGCCTGCTCTTTATAGCTTCTAAGGAGAAGATTGTTTGGGAAGAGACAGGAGAAAATGAGCTGTGATTGAGAGCCTTTAAAGGCATATAATATTCCCCTCAAATAAGAAAAACAACTTGTCATTTATAGCCTTCTAATTTCTTCAATCAGCATCCAGACTTTATTTTTTTCTTTTTTTTATAACCTCACAAAACAAGAAACCATAAAATAAATTAAGTTAGAAAAAATAATAAAAAGTTGGTATGTTTGTAACCTGAAGTGAATATCATTTTTAACATGCCCCCTCAGTTCAGGTTGCAAACATGTCATATAGGCCTAGTTTTTTACTTAAGCAATCATGTTGAAGAACACCAAGCCCTTTTGTAAAGATATCAGCTACTTGACACTCAGAACTAATCTTTTTTGTTTCAATAACACCGGTAGAGATTTTTTCTCGTATGAAGTGTAGATCGATTTCAAAATGCTTTGTACGATCATGGAAAACCGGATTGGCTGCTATTGACATGGCAGCTTTATTATCACAAAAAAGTTTGACCGGCAGTTCACAATTTATTTTTAGCTCTTTAAGCAAATTTAAAATCCATATTATTTCACAAGTAGCTGAACACATAGCTCGGTATTCTGCTTCTGCAGACGAGCGGGAAACTGTTGATTGCTTCTTACTTTTCCATGAAACTAGTGAACCACCTAGAAATATACAAAAGCCGGTTACTGACCTTCTTGTTGTCGAACACTTACCCCAATCAGAGTCAACAAATCCACAAAGATCAAAGTTTCTTGTTTTACTAATTAAAATACCCTTACCAGGAGACCTTTTTAGATATCTCAATAGCCGCAGTGCAATTTGAAGATGAGAATTTGTTGGGCTGTGCATAAACTGACTTAAAAACTGAACAGCATAAGAAATATCAGGTCTTGTCAATGATAGATAAATGAGCTTTCCTATTAGTTTTTGAAAACCAGTTACATTTGTTAAAACTTCATTATTCTTACCACACTTGGATGAGACAACAAAGCTTTGTTCAATAGGAGTATTCACCGGTTTACAACCAAGAAGACCAAATTCGGATAAAAGTTCGAGACAATACTTTCTTTGAGAAAGACAAATGCCATGATTAGAATATAACACTTCTATTCCAAGAAAATATTTCAATTTACCTAAATCTTTTATTAAAAATTTTGTGCTTAAAAAATTCTTTACTTTTATGATTTCATTTTCATCATTCCCAGTTATCACTATATCATCTACGTAGACCAACAAAGCAATGAACAAAGAGCCTTGAGATTTAATAAACAATGAGTGATCACAAACACTTCGGACAAAGCCATTTTCAACAAGAACACTAGTTAATTTTTCATTCCATTTTCTAGAGGCTTGTTTTAAACCATATAACGATTTCATTAGTTTACACACTTTTGTTTCATTTTTTGAATAATAACCCTCTGGTAAAGTCATGTAAACTTCTTCAGTAATAGTACCATACAAAAAAGCATTATTGATATCTAACTGAAACAAAGACCAACCTTTTTCAACTGCTAAACTAATGATGCATCTAATTGTGACCATTTTAACCACCGGAGAAAATGTTTCATCAAAGTCTATACCTTCTTTTTGACTATACCCTTTTGCCACCAACCTAGCTTTATACCTTTCAACCTCACCATTTGACTTATACTTAATTTTGTAAACCCATTTACACCCAATAGGTTTTCTACCTGGAGGCAAATCTACTAATTCCCACGTATGGTTTCTATGTAGGGCTTCCATTTCTGCATTCATTGCTTCAATCCAATTAATATCAGATGATGCCTCACTAAATGTTCTAGGTTCTACGCTCTTGTTTAACACAGACGCAAAGCAGAAATTTTCTTTAGATAATTTGGAATAATTTACTACTTTCTCTAGACCATACTTGACTTTACCTTCTACAACGTAATCTGCCAACTTCTTAGGAAGAGATATAGTCCTTGATGATCTTCGAGTTTCATTGATTGGCTCATTTCCCTCAGGAGGAACAACCTCATCATTAGGAGTAACAGTGTTGCCTGCCACGCCAACAGTTTCAATAGGAAAACTATTTGGCTGCTGACCGTCACTGCTAACTCCCTGAGACACCCACCCTTCATCATCGGGATTATTATCACTAACAGAAACATTGGGTGAACAAGACTCAAAATAGTCAAAAAAGTTTAAGTTGTTTAAATTCTTTTCGAAAGACACCTGATCAATATTATATGTTTTATTCTCTTTAAAAGGATAAACTTCCTCATAAAACTTTACGTCTCGAGAAAAAATAATTTGATGTTTATCGAGACACCAAAGCTTATAACCTTTTTTAACATTTGAATACCCAAGTAAAACACATTTTTCTGCACGATTGTCAAACTTATTTGATACATTTAAAACAGTACTAAAGCATAAACACCCAAAGTTTCTTAAGTGTTCAAGAGAGGGTTTGAAACCGAACATCAACTCATATGGACTTTTTCCTAACAAAACCGAAGAAGGCATCCTGTTAATCAAATAGGTGGTGGTCAGTATGCATTCAGACCAAAAGCTAAGGGGAACTCCCCCTTGAAACATGAGTGATCTAGCTACATTTAGAAGATGTCTATGTTTTCGCTCTACTATTCCATTCTGTTGTGGTGTTTGAACACACGTTGTTTGATGGATTATACCTTTAGAGTTAAAGAAATTGCTCATCTGATTATTAACAAATTCAGTTCCGTTATCACTACGAAACACCTTTACAGATTTACCAAACTGATTATTGATAAGTTCACAAAAATTTGCTATATTTTGAGAAACTTCATCTTTATTTTTTAAAAGAAAACACCACACAGCTCTGGAATAGTCATCTACAACAGTTAAGAAATACTTAAATCCATCTCTGCTAGTCACTCTATACGGCCCCAGACATCCAAATGAACTAACTCTCCAACCTCCTTAGATACATGGTCACTCAATGGAAATGGTACTCGAGACTGCTTAGCCTTGTGACAGACCTCACAGGGGTGTGGATTTTTTATAGAACTAATATTTAGGGTATCTTTCATCACACTCAACACATTGTCAGATGGATGTCCTAGACGTGTATGCCATAAATTAACACTATTAACACTACTATAACACACCTTCAAAGGGTTCCCATTTTTTTCAAAAAAATAAAGTCCATCACTTTGTCTACCAGTCACCAAGACTCTCTTTGAATTCAAATCCTGAACCAAACAAGTATCTTCAGTAAACAATAATGCTAACTTATTATCTTTTGCAATTTTATGAACAGATAACAAATTCACTCTATAGTCAGGTACGACAAACACATCGGTTAACATTATATTATTTGCTAGTTTTAAATCACCAATTTTTGTCACTTTAGCATTTGTTCCATTTGGGTGTCCTACAGTAACATTAAAATCAGAAACATCTACACAGTTTATTAGATTTTCGTCTGACATAACCATGTGTTGATTTGCACCCGAGTCCACCACCCAACCATGATCAAACTTCAACCCAGAGATACTAGAACAATTTAAAAAACTTGTATTTATGCTACTTTTAAAACCAGAGAACTTACCTCCAATGTTGGATGCTTGCTGTTCAGACTTGTCACTAACTAAACTAATAAGTTTTGCAATCTGATCAGGAGTAAAAGGTGACATTGGTGAAGAAGAGGAACTATGTTGGCTTGTAGTAGAATTTGATGTTGCAACAGAATTATTTGAAGTTCCTGTTTTAAAAGATTGATTTGCTCCTATCTTGAAAGGCTGATTAATACCATTTTTCTTCAAATTTGCTGGATAACCAACTAACTCATAACATCTATCAATAGTATGACCCAACTTATTGCAATGTGTACATTTCAAGTTAAGGTTAGGTCCTCTACCAAGTTTCTTTTTGTTTTCAAAGGATTGAGATTGATTTTGTTTTGTAAAAAAGGCTACATTTTGATGTTTATTAGAGGAACTAGAAGAACTATTTCCTCTATGAGATTCTTCTCTTGAAATTAAAGAAAAAGCAGTTTTCACGGAAGGTAGAGGATCCTTAGTTAAGATATTAGACCTCACTGGCTGGTACACATCATCAAGTCCCATTAAAAATTGCATGAGTTTTATTAGTTGATTAAATTCTGAAAATTGTTTTGCAGCTAGACAAGTACAATCAGGAAGTTTAACTATAGCATCAAATTGTTTCCACATAGAATTTAACCTATGATAGTACTCTGAAACTGAAGACCCACTTTGAGTGACAGAATTGATTTTTTGGTGTAAATTAAAAATAATGGAACCATCAACTTTATCATATGTTTCCTTTAGCTCTTGCCAAGTAGTTGATGCTATTTTTGAAAATACTTGACCAAGATAAAGCTCATCGGAAACAGAATTTAAAATCCATGAGAAAACTACTGAATTACATCTATCCCATTGTTTTGCAAGAGTTTCATCATTAGTAGGCCTCTCACAAGACCCATCTATAAAACCAATTTTATTTTTAACTTCTAATGCTAAAGTCATTGCATTTGCCCAAACAGTATAATTTTCAGTTCCCTTAAGTTTTATATTAGTAATCGTAAGATTACTTGTATCTGTAGCGTGCAAATACAAAGGATCACCAAAATCTAGTTTACTAATAAGAGTTTCTTTAGGATTAACCAAAATATCATTTGCCATGATCTAATAGTTTAACAAGATAAACACTCAAAAGATAGATTAGAAAATACCCTTTTTCAGCCCACAAATAAATATTAATTATAGCAATTAAACAATTAGAAGTATGATATGATGCTAAGTTGCAAGAGATTAGAGATAGATGGTACTTACAGAATGCTCCAGCAGATACAAAATCTAAGGAAAATTTTATAATGCAGTTGAAGTCTACAAGATAGAAGAATACTAAACCAAACCTTTAGGATAATGCCTCGAACATGTACGTTGAGCAAATACCTTTTGAAGCAAAGATTCCTCAAACTTTGCTAAATCCAAGAGCAGGTGGTAGCCTTAAGCAACCGTGACCAAAAAACGATCAAACCCAACACCTCAAAATTGAGAGATAAACGATGAATAATACCAACTCTGCAGCGGAAATATACCAGAGCGCTCTTCAATCGAACCAAATCAGAACAGAAGAGTTCAAAAAAATAAACCCTCAATCGATCTGATTATAGAGACACCCCGCAAAGAAACCGATATTAGAGCCTATGGCTCTGATACCATGTCAAAATATGATAAGATCAGAGCGTAATTGAACAAGATGGTTGAATGAGATGATTACAATCGAATGATTAAACCAAGAACCAAAGTCGACTGTTTGTGGTAGGTCGATTACACCAAGAGAATTAAGATACAAGATGAAGAGAATAATAGAATGATTGATTACTCTTGTGTATTCTTGGATGAATCCAAAGCCTGCTCTTTATAGCTTCTAAGGAGAAGATTGTTTGGGAAGAGACAGGAGAAAATGAGCTGTGATTGAGAGCCTTTAAAGGCATATAATATTCCCCTCAAATAAGAAAAACAACTTGTCATTTATAGCCTTCTAATTTCTTCAATCAGCATCCAGACTTTATTTTTTTCTTTTTTTATAACCTCACAAAACAAGAAACCATAAAATAAATTAAGTTAGAAAAAATAATAAAAAGTTGGTATGTTTGTAACCTGAAGTGAATATCATTTTTAACACTTTTAAAGAATTACATTATTGGTCTCAACTGTTTACCAAACCGTCACACTATTGGTCCATAAAGTGGATGTTCGTTAGTTTATTAAATTAATTTTTTTGAAATAACCAAACTACCCTTGTTTTAAAAAAAACAAAAAAAAAAAACCCATTTGCATCACCACCACCGCCGTCACCGCCCCAGCCGCCGCCACCACACTCCACCGAACCACCACCATACCACTACTGGACCACTATTATACCACCACACCACCATTTGAACATAATCACCACCCCACCCCTCTTTTCCCCAACAATCTCCATCAATGACCACCCCCAACCCGACGCACACCAGCGCCGGCATACCTTCACCGTCTTCAAATCATGGTTTCATCTTTAAATCGGGGCACGCCAGCGCTAGCACATCACCGCGTGCGCACCACCACCATCTTCTCGTTCACTACACTTAATTTTTTCCTAAATCCAACCACAACCTTAGTAATATGATCTGTATTGGGTTCAAAAGGAAGAGGTGGCGGTTGTGGTTGGGGCAGTGCTGGGGCCGATGACGGATACAGGTGGTGGTGGTGTGGGGTTTAAGGTGGTGATGGGAAGAAGATGGTTGACATGAGGCTTTTAATGATAGTGGGACCCACATATTATTTTATCATGTTTTTATTCATTTTAATTTTTTTTAGATACTAAGGGGTATTTTGGTATTTTTACCTTCACTTAACTGAAAAACTTAACAAAATTTAATATCAGGATTAAGCGTGTTACAGTTTGTCAAATAGTTAGGACCAATGATGTAATTTCTCAAAATTTGAGACTAATACTGCAATATGAGTATACCATAGGGACCAATCGTGTAATTAAATCGTATTGTTGGGTGCCGAATTTAGCAAATAAAATATTATAATGTTAACCTACCGTCACACACAATAAGAATACTATGAGCGGAAGTAGGGTTCGTGTCCTCAGGGATACGGGTTAACTATTTTACACCAAAAACGTTTTAGCACAGTTACTTTAATTGGTTATGGGTTAATTAAGATGGTGTTTTAATTAAAAACTAAAACTAAAAGTAAATTGCAAAAATTAATAAAAATTCCAGCAATCTGACATGGCTGTGTCAAAACTGTAAAGTAACTTTCACGCGGTTGTGTTCAGGTTCTGCTAGAAAAATGACATTTGATCTTTTTTTGTATTTTTTGAATTCTGAAAAGGAATTACCAAAAACGTTAATTAAATTATAAAGTAAATTAAATTATGAAAGCTAATTCCAACACTAAGGTAATTTATTGATTCGATTTGACTTATGATCATCAACGATTAAGGTGCAATGATACTTTTTAATTAATGATTATATCGATACTAGACATCATGTCGTTCGAATATCTACTCTATCTGATGTATAATCAAGCGCAGTTCGTTGATTAGAGTCAACTCGCTACTCCAATCTCACGCCGTTCGTATCTTAGCATGCGGGTTGCGATGATAGATCTATCAATTATAATTAAACTCACACGCCCTTCAGTATGTTTAACTAGATTGTGTGATTCTATAACGAGAATGAATTCATAGACAAACTCAAACCGTTAATTGTTTCTTATATCAAAAATCAAAACTTGATTAAAGTTTTAAATCTTGAAAACTTTATTAAAGAAATTAACAAAGTGGTCATTTTTATTAAAAATCTAATATATATACTAGAATAGATCCGGGCTTTATAATAGTGCTCTAGCCTAACATAACTGCTAAATCTATTAAAACAATAAATAAAAACTTACAAATCCAAAATACTAAATTAATTGTATTCAAAATAATATCACCAAAAATTATAATAGTGCTTTTCTTCTTGCTTAGTCGACCTCCAAATGGAGGAGAAGATCATTTACAAAATAATAAAATCCATCCAAAATATACTCTATTTCACCAAAACAAGTATTATTCAAAATAAAAGAAAATATATTATATAAATGCATAATATGAAATAAAAACATATGCTAAAACGAAGATAATTGATGTCTAAAAATACCATTAACACGTAGTTTGGCTGTAAGAGTGAGATATATTTGTTGTTAAAAAAACAATTGACACAAATATGTAATAACCATAAAAAATAAAGCAATGAAGCACTGATGGATTCAAAATACGCAAACTTAATCGATGAAAACATTTACAAATGTTGAATTAGATCTCCTTGTAACCTTTGAAATGTCTAAGTATTTTTAAAATAACTTAAAACTGTTATGTATTTTCAAAATAACTCTAATGCTTTCAAGTATTTTCCACATAAAAAATTTTTCAACATAAAAGTTTTCAATTTTTTGAAACTTTTTATGCAATATAAACCTTATAGAAATAACACTAAACTTCTAAGTATTTTCTTGATTGATGTATATCGTATGATTAGTTGGTTTTTAATGTGCAAGCATTAAAACATTGGATTACAAGCACAATGTTTAATCATTAATAGATTAGATAGAAAACATAAGTAAACACCATGATTATGATCTTTTGTTGCAATAAAACATAAGACATACTTCAAATTAAATTGAAAGATGATAACATGGAATGACATTTAACAATATATCAACAAATATAACAATCATTTAACTATTTGAAAAAGGTTTAAATAAAATGATAGCATTATAGTAAAAATATTTTTAATCTAAAAAGTCTAAAAATGATTGTTGGCTTGACACGTGTCATTCTATTATTTTAAACAGGAAGACATTTCAGTCATTATGTCAAATACGTCAACTTATTGTGTCTTATACGTTCATTGTGTCAAAGATCAGTTCATATTGTCATATATTTTACATCATTTGTTATATGTATTCATCATCGTGTTTTACGATTTAGATCATTTTATGTTATTTTTGTTATTGTTTCTATAGATTATATAAATTTGTTATTTATCATTGTGTTTTACAATTAAAAGTATACAATGATATAATTTCACAAATATATGTATTCTTCAAAACTCATATTGTTAAATATAACACAATTTGTTATTTTTGTCATTGTTTTTATATAGTTTATATAAACTTCTTGTTATCTATTATTATATTTTACAGTTAAATGTATACAATCTGTTATTTCACTAATGTATTTTTCAAAGCTTATAGTGTTTAAGATAACATAATGACGATCAAAAACCGCAATAAGATATTGTATTATTTTTCATTGTTTTTAATATATTAGATTAATTAGTTATTAATTTATTATTATGTTTCCTATATTAGATATACACAATAATGTTATTCTATCATTATATTAGTTTTGAAAAAATTATCATTTTAGAAAAGCAAAATATTATTCAGGAAAACACAATAAATAACAAAAGATATAACAAACAATACTAAATATATAATTACAAGATATGAGCTTAGAAACATAAAAGAAATTATTATATTTTTATATAACAATACTATACTCCTTTTTAAAATAAAAAATACTCGTTTTTATGGTGTAAATTTTATAAAAAAATAGTATCATATATAAAAGTTATGAACGTTTAAAAATGAAGGAACTTGAAAAAAATTAACAAAAGTTGTTATTCCTAAAATAATATTCTAACAAACTTTTTATTACAATTCGATCTCAATCATTGACTAAAAAGATTGATGGTTGAGATTAACTCTTACACATTTTAGTTTTAATGTTTTTTTATTTATACTTTTTCATAAATAGAAAAGGGTAATGAATCTAACCATCAAACTTTTTAATTAGAGGAGTATTTTAGGAATAATCTTTTTTGTTGATTTTTTAAAGTTTCTCACTTCTTTAAACATTTATAACTTTTATATATGACATTAATTTTTATTAAAATTATACCATTAAAAACATTTTTTTATCTTTAAAATAAATACAATATCATTATCTAAAAAGATAATAATTTTTTAATATTTTTCAGCTCATATGAAATTTGCTTGTCGTTGTGTATTTAATGCATATTATTATGTATTTTTGTTAGTTATTGTGTTTGTTTTTATGAAATGATGAATTCTAAAAAAACATAATAGTGAAATAACATTGTTGTGTAATTATAGTATGTAAAATATTATGATAAATTAAGTAATTAATCTAATACATTAGAAATAATATAAAATAATATGATAAAAAACATGAAACACAATAATATACTGTTTTATTGTAAATTCTCTCCTCATTGTGTTATAATGGATATAATGAATTTTAAAAAACATATTGGTAAAATAATATTTTCGTGTACCTATAATTGTAATACACAAAAATAATATAACAACAAGTTTTATATAATGACCAATGATCTCTTGGCCTAGTGGTTAAGGGGGAGGTGGGAGGTTTTGCCTCTTTTGGAGTTTTAAGGTTTAAAAATTTGAATTAACGAATATTACTAATTTGGTGATACTAACTATTAACCACGAACCAGCCGTTCAAAAAATATATATAGAAAACAATGACAAAAATAAAATACAATTATCTATAACGTAAGACGTAACGTATTTAACACAATTATTCAAATGTGCTCCGCTTTAAAATAATAAAAGAACACATGCTAAAGCCAAAATCTTTGCTATGTTTTTTAGATTACATACAATATTTTTAACTATACACGCAGTAATATACCCTCATTATTTATACGCGCGGTGGTTTGCAGACATTAAGCACCTTAAAGAAGTATTATGGGTGCCTCTTATGCTGCCATGTACGTAGGACAAATTTATTGGTGGTTTGTGAACAATAAGCATCATGATAGTATGTCTTTTTCCCAAGTAAATTTATATGCCAACAAAATTTGTTCTTGTTTGCATCGTTTCTTCTTGATCTTATAGGTAAATGTAATAGTTTTTTCTAGTTTTGACCAGGGTATTCTGTTTTCTATTCTTTGTTTCTTTCGATTATATAAATTTGAGCGTTGGTCAAATTATATTATATTATATATACTATTAATAACCAATTGGTTTGTACATATGTAAGGGAATGGTATCTCATGCCTATCAATTGATCTGTGGTTGAGAGTGTTGCACTGTATGCATAGTGGGTTTATCTATCTTTTTGATTTTTTGTCTTTTTTTTTTTTTTAATTTTTAACATTTTTTATTTTAACCAAATACATTTACATTTTTTATAACTTTATTCCCTTATACTTTACATATTTTATAGATTTTTCATTTTACGTTTCAGTTAACATCTTGCGAGTTAACAAGTCACGGCGTGCATGTGTGAATCAATATTATTATGTTTATTTTTCATCGTTTACGACCCGTCGCGACGCGCTGGTCCTAGATCGCTTATCTATTTCTTATATGATTTACGTTTCGCCTACATGGTTCAACCTTTATATGTCTACTTTACGTGGGTTCAGTTTTATTTTTTTCGTTTTATTGCTTTTCGTCTGTTTGGTTCAACATTTTTACGTCTAATTTTCATTCAGTTTTGTTTTGTTCATTTTTCATTTCTTTTTTGTAACGATTTTTTCAGTGTTGAGGGTCACTAGCGGTGATTTATCATTGATACTATTTTGTATGGTTTTATGCCCCTTGCAATGTAGAGGGTTTAATACTATTATATTATTAATTTTCAACTTGCTTATGCATTATTAGTTGTACATCATGATTTATAGGTTGTACTTTTGTTTTTTCTTTAATTTTTTTTTTTAGAGTTAAATGCGTTTTACGTCCCTGAGGTTTCATAGAAATTGCCATTTGAATCCAAAAGTTTAAAAGGTTGTCATTTGCATCCAAAGGTTTCACAAAAATTGTCATTTGCATCCAAAGGTTTCACTAAAATTGTCATTTGAATCTATTTGGCTACATCTAACTAACACAGTTAACTTTTTTCGTTAAGTTTCCAACATGAGAGTTATTTTAATAAAAAAATTAGAAAATAAAACACCAACTCACATGAGGGTTTTTATATGTTTAGCTTCTTTTGATAATTGCAGTTATGTTTGACTTTATAATATTATTATATTGTTTTGTCTTGTTAATGTATTTTGGTTTAGTAATCGTATTACTTTTGCCTGTTTTATTAAACATAGATTTATTTTATTTAAAGTTTAATTATGGTTACGATAATTGATATTTTATGATTATTATTCATGGTAGTTAATGTCATATTATTAATTATTCTTATACTTTTATGATAATCTGTCTTTTATGGTTATAATTCAAATAATTTATGTTATTTGACTTGTTTGTTTATTTATATATTTTTTTGTTTTGTATGTTTTATAAAGTTGAAAATAAATCACTTTTAGTTAGTTAAACTTATATTTTATTTTATCTAATAGGACGTCCAGAGATAAATTTCTTGATAAAATAAAATAACTGTTGACCTATCATTTCTCGTAAATTAAAATTGCAATGATGATTACCAAAATACACTGAACGCCTAAAACTTATCACGTAGGTCTTATTTTTATTATTTTGTAATTGTTTTGACTAAAATACCTCTAATGTAGGAAACTTAACGGAAAAACTTAACGTCGTTAACTAGGAGTAGTTAAGTGGATTCAAATGGTAATTTTTGTGAAACCTTTGGATGTAAATGGCAACCTTTTAAACTTTTGGATTCAAATGTCAATTTATATGAAACCTCAGGGACGTAAAACGCATTTAACTCTTTTTTAACTTTTAACCCTAATACTTTATATTTTTTCACTTTCAAATTTGGTCTCATATACTTTCTATCTTTTGTAAATTTTTTGTTTTTATGTTTCGGTCTAAAATTTTTGATATAACATGCTGCAATATGCGAATGTGATTCAATGTCATTTTTTTTTCTGTTTAACAGTCCTATTGTGTTTTATGTTTTTGTCGAATTTTTGCACATTAACAAGCTGCAACGGACATGTATGATTTAACGTTTTTACGTCTACTTTTCCTTTCATTTTTATTTCTTTTGTTTCGTGACCTTTTCCTGTGTTGGTTGGCCGTTAGTGACGGTATGACATTAATGCTACTTGTATGGTTTTACACCCCATCATAACGCGGCCGGGGGGGGGGGGGGGGGATAATACTAGTATATTACTAATTATCAACTTATTTGTGTATTATGGGTTGCACTAAGCTTTAGTGGATTGTATCCACTTTTGGTTTCTATTCTTTATTTTTATTTTTCTTACTTTTAACCCAAATACTTTTATATCTTTTACAACTTAACCATTATAATTTTTCACTTTTAGCTTTGGTTTTCTTTACTTTTTATCTTTTATAAGAGTTAATTTTTATTTTGCTTCTTGTGTTTTGACCTTTTCTCGAAATTGCTCCCTGCCCTTAACTCCGTTAACTTCTCGTTAAAAGAAACCCATGTGCCCCTCACACGATGGGCAATTATGTCTTTTACTACTAACTCTTCTTTTAAATGACTTATATAACTACAAAAACCCTAAATTCTCTTCAACACCACCACAACCCCACCAACCCTAACACCACCACAAGACCACCAACCCCAACTGCCAACACCACCACTGCCGCCACAAACCACCTCCTCCAACACCACCACCACTACCACGTCGACCTACCATTGCCACCCAAAATTACAACCATGGCTAACAAAACCTTCACCATCGATCACCACCATCACCGCCACTACAATAATCAGCTCCGGCATCACCCCTACGCCACTGCCAACATCCACCTCCGACAAAACCCCGACCACTGGCCATCCGCCACTACCACTATCACCTCCGGCATCACCATCTACACTACCACTGTACCTATAGGACACTAATTAATAAAAACCCTAGCCTCCCCACCCCCAACCCGTTTTCAGCTTTCGCACCACAGGTTGCCGCCACCACCGCTTAGGAATCTCTTCAGTTTAAGCTTCGATCGATGGTGGTAGAGATGACGATGGTGGAGTCGAGCGATCGATGGTGTTGGTGCAGTGGGGGTCTTTCGTTTTGCTACAGATCCGTCCACATAAAAAGGTGGCCCTGCAGGGTTTCGAACCCTTCATCCCTCGACGAACCCTAAACACCTCACCTCGTCGCCATCATAGCTGCAACACCTTCGGCAAAACCCAGATCTAGGGTTTTGTAGTTTGGATGATGATGAGGATTGATGATGATTATTAGATTCGATTTAAGGGTTGGGTTAGAGTTAAAGTCAAATAGGCAGGTAGGAGAGGATGGTGGTGGATGGCCGGCGGTGGTGTGAGTTGTCGTTGCTAAAGGGGAAGGGGGTTGAATTGGTTGGGTTTTAATTATTTTAAAAAATCACATAAGACATAATTGCCCCTCATGTGAGGGGCACGTGGGTTCCTTTTCACGAGAAGTTTAACGGAGTTAAGGGCGGGGGGCAATTTCGAGAAAAAGTAGTGACTTCAGGTAGGGTTTCGGCTATTTTTAAACTATTGGGACAAAACCGTTAAAATTGTCAAAACACAAGGAGCAAAACAGAAATTAACTCATTTTATAATTTTTCGTTTTACGTTCCGATTTAACTTTTAGGAGTTAACATGCTGCAACATACCCGTGTAGTTCAACATTTTTACGCTTATGTTTTCCCGTTTAATGGCCCCTTCATAATGCGCGGGTCTTAAATCGACTTAGTTATTGTTTTTAATGTTTTACGTTTCATGTGCAGGGTTCAATGTTTTTACGTTTATTTTTTGTTGTTTTTTTTTTCTGTTTTCATTTATCCATTTTATGCAATTTTTCCGGTGTTATTAGTCACAAATAATGTTGTGAAATTGATGCTACTTGACAAGGGTGCTTAGTACTAGTTATAGCTAATGCCTTAATTTCTTACACATAAATTTTATTTAATTATAGTTTCTTTAATTCCTTAATTTCATACACATAAATTTTATTTTATATATATTTTCATGAAAGTAATTAATCACTCTAGTTTTTTTTTTCATTTTTATAAATATTTCTAGCTTAGAAACTCATGTACGGAACGAGTTAATGAAAATATTTAAGCAACGTTTAGTATTAATATTTAGAAATTATTAATTTTTTTAAGATAAGACTTGATTAAAATTACTTATAGTTAATTATTTTAAGTAATAAAATAATAATATATTTTTATAACATTTATTTTTACAAATTTATGCTTTAGAATTTTTTTAACACTCTATTTATTTAAAAAACTTTTACTTAAAAAATGTCATTTTTTAAAAGTTTTTTGTATTAAAATAATTCAAATTTCATATAATTTTTTTCAAAAAGTTATATTTTTTAAGAATAAGAAGCATGTTTTTGATTTAATAAAAATATATTTTATAAATTAAAAATAATATAAACTAGGTATTACTCTCCGCGCTTCGCCGCGGCGCGGAGAGGTTCACTATCGAGAAAGCATTATCTTGTCCAAAGCAACCTTAAATACATATGCATAAACAATGAGCTAAGAAAAATACATATGCATATATTTATAAGAAAACTTCATCATCCTTCTCCACCCGTTGTGACACGTTCCCCTTCTAGTTCTAGTTCCGGCTTCATTTTCTGTTCCCACTGCTAGACGACTACACACCAGAATCATCCTCCGTATCGTCAGCCGCTATCACAATTGCTTTCCGGCGACGGTTTAATTTTTCTTCGGTTCTCCCCTTTCCACCTTTTTCTCAACACTTAAAGTTTTGTGTAATAGAATTATATACGTGTCAAACATCTTCGTTTAATAATCGTTGAACACCAAAATTCATAATTATAAACCATCTGGGTACGCAACTAACCTCACACTTAGTGTCTTTTTGAATTTACTCTTCATGTCATATTATTTTCATTCTATTTTATGAACTAAGCTTTGATAATCATTGTAAGCTAAAGCAAATTTGTATCAAAACCAATAGAAATAAATACAAATCAAGCCTACCATTTTACAAAAGACTATGATATGTAATTAACCACTTAGTTGATACTAACAAAACATAACCTAATTCAGATAAGCTAAATAATGTAAAAAAAAAAAAACTCTATCAGGCCATAAAAACTATCCAACTGTTTCTTTTCAAATTAGCATTTACAACCAAAAAGACCCTTTCAAAATAACCCAATAGGCCACCATAAACAACACAAAACTATACTTTTGAAAGCCAATCCAGTCTATAAAATTAAACCTAAACACCAAGACCAATCATAAAATCAAAAAATAATTCAGGAAGTGTTTAACAATTTCGAATTTAGGAATTAAAGGGATGACAAAAGCTATAGAAAACCAAGGAATCAAGCGTGGAACAACTAACTTAGAGCAATCAATGAGCAAAGTTAGAGCAATCAATGGGCAATTAAAATACGTTATACACATTTTAATTTCATCGATGGGATAACAAATGTTGACTGATGTGTGATGAAGTACAGAAGAACAGGAAAATATATATGAATAAATATACAGTAGCTAACTCTCTAACAACATTGTTGTATATAAAATTATACGAAACAAAATCTGTAGCAGATAATTACCTAACAGCCCCAGCTTGTATCCTCATCTAAACAATATCAAATGATGAACAAACCTTTGATGCAGATATGGTAACCCACTACTAAATATTAAATATCTAAGCACGCAACCTATAAGAAGGGGACTGGATCAAGTACGTTAAATGTTGAAAGTCAATATCACAGCTTATGTGCAGCTCCAAGTGGCAATGAGTCAGCATTTAATGTTACCGTTTTGTTTCTGTTGCAAAAAATAAGTCTAGTAGTAGTGGTTTACCTAGTCTATAGGGTAGTTCCTATTTTCATGCAAGTGGGTGATGTCCACGTTTATTTCTTCTGTTGGTTTTTCTCTATTTAAGTAAGTTGCCATGTTCAAGTTTTAATAACAGAAAACGAGTAAACTTTGATTGCTCAGTGCTTGTGTTCTTTATTGTGTGTTCATTTGGTAGAGAGGGTAAGACTGTGTGTTTATACCAATTCATCATTAAATGAGTGATGATGATAACATATTGATTAAAGAGACACTTCGGCTTGAGAACCCATTTATTTTTACTGTAATCTAGGCAAAAACTAACCAATTTTAACTGAAATCTGAAGGAAATTGTTGATGAAAGAGTAAAGAACTTAGATTGCACACATACATAGAAAGGGCAAGATGGAACTTACCAGAGGAAGGGGATCAAAGGCATTAGAGACGGCTGATAGTTGAACCAACTTATCATCCCAATCTAATGAATTGCAACATATATATCACAATCAAAAGTTAGTTAGTGACTCAATTAAAATAGAAAACATGAGAAAGATAAGCCTAAACCCATATATAAAATTAAACGAACTTAACCTCGGCTTGCATTTGTGTAAGCCGGCCAACATGCAAAACAGAACCCCCCATCTTGCTATTGGACCATTTGCTTTGCATGTAGATGTAGTTTATGTTTTCTAATTTGAAAGTATTAGAACAATAGATTTCAAGCACAAAGTTTAATCATTGATGATAGAAAACATAAGTAAAGACCATGATTATAATCTTTTACATGCAATAAAACATAATACATTGCTCAAATCGAATTGAAACATCACAACATTTAAAACATTTAACAATACATCAACAAACATAACAATCGCATAACTATTTATATGGTGGTTTGTAGATGTGAAGCAACCCAAAGAAGTTTATGAGTGTTTCTTTCCCTGGTGTCACGCTCTTAAGGGCTTCATGTGACGATATGTTCTTTGCCCATCTTGCAAGCTTAGGGATTCTAACTTCATCAAACGAATTGAAATCATTAAGTTCATCAACATGTTTTATCCATCTGATAAAACATCCAAGAACAACATCGAGATAACCTACTTGCTCTCCACCAAAGTAAGCATTCCCATTGCTAAACTTGATAAATGCCTCTTCTAACAACTGTGTTGCTTCGATCATTTGTTCTTTTATAGCTTCTTGTCCCTCTTTGCTTGTTGTTCTCCTCAACTCTTCATATAATGGGAAAAACTATTGATAATGTTTTGTTATCAATACAACATGTATATTCATCATATTGTGATTCTAGCGTACAAAATTATAAATGAAGGAAATGTCAACGTAAACTAACTGGATTTAATTACATAAGACATTGTTTTAATGACATGGCCAACGATTGAACATGTTATCTTACCTGTTTAATTACTATATATTGGATTGGTTTCAAAAACCATATGATTATATAAGTAATTTAAAAATTATATATAGATATATATGTTAAAACAAAATATTGAAATAAATATCTTTTGGTTTAGATTTGTATGCTAACAAAATATGAAATCTGGAATAAAAATAATACGTTAATTAAAAAAATAAGTTTTTTAACAAAAAAAAAAGATATATATATATATATATATATATATATATATATATATATATATAATGGTTTAGAAAACCAGTCCAGTTCAATGGTTCATCCGGTCCAACACATGACCGGTTCAAATGAAAGCAATTCAAAGATACTCAACAACATCCATTGTGTAGCATGTTATCGGCTAGACTGACTGCCTATTTTAAGGACAAAGATTTAACTTACATTGATATCAATATATGCGGCCCAAAACCGACAATTTGCCCGGTCTAAAGAGTCCGATGGAAGAAGTTGGAATAAGTCGGGTTGGAGTTCATCAAGATACTCAATGATGATTAGAGACTCACAAATGGGCGGTTTATCTGCATGAAAAAGGACTGGGACTTTTTTGTGAACCGGGTTCGAAGTCAATAGGAGCTCACTTTTACAAGCGAGATTTTCTTCAATGTACTCATACTCGATACATTTGAGGTTGAGGGCGAATTGAACCCGGTTCACAAATGGACTTGCAGTGGTTCCAAGAAGCTTTATTTCACTCTCTTTACCCATTGAACCAGATGATGCATGCTTGGAGAAATAACTTAGGTATTTATATGCATGATAAATAACTAGTTAAGCCCCTAATCTTAAGATAAATGACAAACCTAACCCATAAGTTATAGTAATTACATTTTGTCTTCTTTTCATGTTCGTTTTCCATCTTTATATGAAACCCTTATAGAAACAACAAGTTCCTTTTTGTAGTTTTCCAAACAGAGCCTTTATTGACTTCCGCAAATAAAGATTTTCCCTCGTGGTTACATCGTCTTTCATAAATCTTTAAGTTATATGCAAACTAATGAAATCTGGAGGGGTTGGTTTCGTGAATAATCAATCTTTTTAACCTGTTGTAAGTGACTTTTATCATTTAACATATTGTAATTTCCCATCCAAGTTATATTTTTTTTGCCAGCATATAATTGTAAGGTATGAAAAATCGAAAATATGTCAAGTGTCTTTTTTTGTATGTTTAACATGTTGTAAATGGTTTTTATTGATGACTACTATCTTTTCAACCTGTTGTAAATGGTTTTTATTGATGACTACTATCTTTTTAACACGTTGTAAATTGTTTTTATTAGATATTTTTTTTGCCGGCATTTAATTGCTAAGAATGCAAATTTGGTCTTTCTAATTTTAGTCTTCTACACAACCGAATATTTTTTCAAGATGCCGACCTCCATCTGATTTATTCTAGTGTTTCACATGTTTGTGCTAATAAAAGGAAAAATGATAATAGGATCATCAATGATTTTAGAGTAAATTGCTATTTTGACCCCTAGGGTTAGGGTCACTTAACCCTATCAGCCCAAAATATAATCTTTTGACATATCAACCTCTAACGTTTCGTTATTTGACTCTTTTGGCACCTGACACTAACTCTGTTAACTTTTTTATGTTAAGTGTAAGGGTATTTTGATCATTTTCACCTTAAGAATTGTTTATGTAAATTTTAAAACTTTGGGGTTATTTATGCATATTTTTAAAGCGATGCATCACAAACAGGAGGGGAATACTTGAATTAAAATGACAATAATCGAAAAAGAAAAACAATGCAAGAAATATAATCCACATATTCCTTTTCATCAAGGCTTTTGAGCCTTATTGGACGCCATCTTTGGTGGGCTACTATTTAAAGGGTCCGATACTCCGAGCCCACATCTAGTCATCTACATATAGTAGGGCCCGTAAAATGTGGTGTGGTACTGTGGTCTCATAGGAATTATGATCACTTAAAAACTATACAAGCATAGCGCAACGTAATGTATTTGTTAAAGTTAAAATATGCTCTAAATACGTATCAAGTTTAAAAAGGTCGTATGTATTGATTACGTAGAAAAGTATGCATTAGATGTTCTTAATTATAAAAGGTACGTAGAAAACCAGCTGTGAACATTTAGATTGTTTTTTTAACTGTGATCATGGGTAATATTCATCTCTATAAAGATGAATCTACACAGAGCATCTACAGTCAATGACATGACACAGGCTGCCATGTAGAATAGCCAACCACCCCCCCCCCCCCCCCCCAACCAAATCCTTTGCTTGCTCACAAAAATTTCCTCATCGCATTTGTGGACGTCTGTGACAACATACATTTGCCTCTGGACCGAGTAGGGTTCTTAGCGTTTCTCCTCAACATCTATTGTTTCCTTTTGCATCCATTTCGGGTCATAGACATTTGTCTCTGGTCCAATGCAAATGATTTTATATCTATTGACTTTAGATTTTAAACAGTATTCGCTTCAAAGAAAAAAGTTAAATGAGAGATGTTATTATGAATGCATACATTTGTTTTATTACTCTTTAAAGTGTTCTGATTGTTGCCCTTTGTCTTGGGTCCAAAGCAAATGTTTTGATTATTGTTATATAGGCATTAAGATTTAAAAGTGTTATAAAAATCTTTTATTGAAATTATTAATTGTTTTACCTATATTTAGACCATTTCATTTAATTGGATAGAGCTAGATCTAATGTTAAAATGTAATAATAATAGTAATGATAATCATGATTATTTAAATGATGATGATTACGACGTTGATGATGTTAGCTGTATCATAACCAAACGTACAAGTTATATAAATATTCTTGTAAGTCCACTTCTTTATTAATAAATCAATTTAACAATTTGACAAATCTCAGTTTGGCCCACTTAACGAATAATTTGATTATTTGTCTCTATAAACTATGGACTTCATAATATTTAAATATCACATTTTACGGGTGGAGAGCGAAAGTTTAAAATAACAAGAAGATGCCTTGATGCCATCACATTGTATAGAATTAATTATGATGTTGATTGAGTTGAGGAGACTTCTTAAGGAGAGATTATTGAACGCCACACCCATGAGTCTTGATCTGTTAAGTTTTTTTTTACTAAAATAATGTTAAGGGTAAAATAATTTACCGAAATAATGTTTCTTAATAATTATTTATTAAAATAGTGTTTTTTATATATTATTTTATTTATATCTTATTTTTTATAATAATAAAAAAACATTTAGATTAAGCTTTAAAGCTGATGTTTTAGTTTCTTTAACCTTCAAACCTTGTTCTGCCTACGATGTCTTCTTGCTGGCAACACCTTCTTAATGACCTATGTTTGTTCTTTCCACAAGATTTATATAGAAGGTAATTTTAGTTTTAAGTTTATTTTGTTGTTAACATCGTAAGATAGATCGGCCGTTAAAATGCATTTTGAACAATTATTTGGGTGAATGTTCTTTGGGTTAACATGAAAGAATTATTTGTTTGAATATCCTTGTTAGACTAAAAGCCTTTCATGATAATTTTATCATATAAAATAAAAGCCTTTGGTGGGTCGATTTAGTTGAATAATTAATTTGGTTGCCAATTAATTTAAATCAATATAATTAGTCATTCTTGAAAAATCATTTTATAAAAACGAAGTTGTTAGTAAATAAAAAGATCAACCATGATATTGTTTAGTAAACTTGTTTGTGCTTATTTTTTATTTGGTTTTCTAATAAGAAAACTCAAACACCAAACAGAGTCATTCATTTTTATATAGTTATTTTTTTAAATAAGTTCATTAGTATTACAATCCTCCACCCAACTTGGTTATCTTATTAGTTTTTAGCTTAAGTCACATTTTTTAACTTACAACTCATCATGAATACCGTGGTGGTAATGTGAAGCTATAATAAAAATAAGGTGTTTTACTAAACTAGTGTTTAGGGGAAAACTATTTACCAGAATAGTATTTTTTAAAAACTATTTTTAAAATAATAAATGAAAAATACCATTTTGGTAAATAAATTTTAAGAAACACCATTTTGATAAATAATTTTTAAGAAACACTATTTCAATAAATATTTATCTCTTAAACAATAGTTTGGTAAAAAAAAAAAAAAACTTGATTGTTATAAAAACTAACATCATTGAAGGCCAACAAAAGATTATTAATTCATCTTCCTCATGAACCCTTCTTATCTCACGCCTCCATGAACAAGACCACCCCAAATTTGATCGTCGAGCCAAGATTGTGCAATTCTTGTCTGAATATAAACAAAACAATCTAGGGAATCTGATACATAAAGGATCATCATCCATCCACATATCCAACTAGAAACAATTTTTTTTCCCATTACCAACTTTTCTCTTTAGATCAAGACAAATTAAATTTATCATTAACGGACTTTGAAGATTTTCTAAAATGATCCCACACTACTTCTCTGACTCATTCTCTTGACCATTAACAATACCACCTTTAGTCCCATGTATTGATTTAATAACTTTTACCCATATATTTTTTCCTCTAGTGACGAACCTTCATCTCCATTTTTGCAATAAAGCATGGTTAAAATTCCAAAGACTCTCAACTCCCAATCCACCTTTTTGTTTTCCGGCTAAAATCAACTCCCATTTGACCCATGAGATATTTTTAACACCCTCCCCCTTTCCCCAAAAAAAATTTTGCATGGATTTTTTTTTTTTTTTTTTTTAACGGCAAATGTGTGACCCAACTTCGAAGAATAGGTGTTATCTTAATCAGGTCCATCTATTCGTTTCCCAGCTAAGACCGCACCCCCAACCCCATCAGGAAGAAACTTATTGCTGAGAAAACCCACTGGCTCAACCCTAAACATTTTTGCTCAGAGTGAAACTTTAACCTATGAGCTCCTAATATTTACATATTATGAGCACCTCAACTTAACCAGTTGGGCTAAGAATCATTAGTAAAAAAAAATTTGCATGGATATACTCCAAAACTATAGTAACCCCATCTGGCATAAGAATTAATAAATTCTTAGGACACCTAACACTAATATTAAATGAGTATATATATCACCAATAAATAATAAATTGACCCTCAACTTAAACAACTGCTGATGAAATTTTTCAATATAGGTTGCCAATGTTTCATTCTCCTCATATTATCTCCAATAAAAAGCCCCAAATAACAAAAAAGAAAGTTTACCTAATTTACCTCCAGTATCCGAAGAAAATTGATTAACTTCTTTCAGATGTACCACTACACTACCTCATTCATAATCAATACCATATCCAAAATGCCAAAATATGTCTCCCTTTGACAAAAGCATATTGTTCTTTGCTAACCACATTATCAATCACCTTAGCTAACGTATTAGATAATAACTTTGCAATAACTTTCTATTGTAAGTTTATCAAAGTAATAGGTATATAGTTAGAAATTAACGAACGGCTAGACATCTTGAGAATAATAGTAAAAAAAAAAAAAAAGAATTGCACCCACTCGGCATTGATGCAAAGGAAAAAAAATTCTGAAACATATCCTAGAACATCAAATTTCATCTCTTCCCAATACCTTTTTACCATTACGTAAGAAAACCTTTCCGGTCTTGTGCACTTTATAAACCCGCATGACCAAACTGTCTCCTTAATTTCTTCTAAAGAGAATTCCGACGAAAGAAGAGCCGCTTGCAATTGAAATATTTTTTGAACACATCATTACTCAACAGAGACAAACTATCAAAATTCTTAAATATAACTTTATAAAACTCTATGAACGCGTCTTTAATCGCACCTGGATCCTCAACCCAAACACCATCTACTTTAATTCCTTCAATTGACATTTTTCGTCTTTTGCTTTTTAAAGAGGAGTGAAAGTATTTTGAGTTTTCATCCAATTCAACACTCCATTTGATCTTTAATTTGTTGCAACATTTCTTGATTCTTCAAGTTTTCTACTTTGGATAAAGCAATAACCAAATCTCTCCTTTCCACTAATTTGTCATTCGAACTCCCACCTCTATCAAATATCAATATACAAATTGATTTCTTTTAAGCCTATCTTGCATTAGATTAATGTTTTCTTGTTCTCTATCTTTCCTCTTTTTTTCCCATTTTTCACATCTTTAACATGCTTCAACTTCTCTTTAAAATAAAAAAAAATCTATCATGAATCGGACCAATAGGCTTGATCTTCTACTCATTTAAAGGATATAGGACCAAAATCCCTAACCTTTTGAAATAACAGAATTGGCCAATTACCAGAATATCTTTCTAGAGATTGAACGTGGGTATGATGCATAAAGTTTACCACATCACTAGACACCTAAAACTTATCCAATTTACTCATTTTAAAACTCTTTATCCACCCGAATAAACTGATAACCATCCATAGGAACATCTTTCAAATTCGCCTTCTCTTAAAATGACGCAGGAGCATTTTATCTTTTATTATATAAGTTTGAATTTGAATATGTATTCAATTAATTATTTTTTTAGTTTATTTAATTTATCTTTTCTATATTTATCATTATATTAAGTTTGTTAGTATTTAGTATAAATAGAATGTTCGCTTAATATTTGTTATTAGTTTTTTTATAAAAACGTTGTTTTTCTAACCTTTGGTTCAATCTATCGTCTTTGTTTATCAATTGTTCTTGAGTCATTTCATTGCTTTCTTTCCTGCATCATTTGTCTCATACCAAATGAGTATAATTGTTTTATTAACTTATAATTTTTACTCATACGTAATTTTAATCATATATTATTTTATAATATCGTTTTATAATTAATAAAATTTCGTTCCATTTAAAATATTATTTATTCAACATGTATGATACACGGGCTATTAAATCTAATTTTATAATATAACAAAAGGATTATAAGGTCATCTTAATTCTTAAAAAATAAAGTATCACCTAAAATAAAACTCAAAATAGAACAAAACTCGTATTAAGCCCCCCACGTTGGGACGGGGGACGTAAAATCATACCAAGTAGCACAAATCACACCACCGTCAACGACCATCAACACTGGATAAGCTCGTATTAAATAATAATAAAAACGAAAAAATATAATCAAATGGAAAGCAAACGTAATAACGTTGAACCACCCACGCGAGACGTAAAACATTCAAAATACTAACTAAGTCGAACTAGGACCCGCACCATGCGACGAGGATGTTAATGTAAAAAATACGCATAACAACGTTGAACCACACGCACACGTTACGGCGTCTTAACTCCCAAAATTAGACCGAAATGTAAATCGAAAAATTTATAAAAGATGAAAAAATACAGGGGATTAAAGTTAAAAGTGAAAAATTATAAGGGTTTAAAGATGAGAAATATTAGGTTTAAAATAAAATATTAAAAGATATATATAACTTTTTATGCATATCATACAACAACTAATGCAAGAGTAAGTTGATAATTAGTAATACTTAAATGATTAAATTCTTTATTTTTTAATAAAATATTTTTTGAATCAATTCGGAAGAATAAACGTAAACTATTTTCGTAACATATTTTTTCAATTTCTTGAATCAGCCCCTTTTCCAAACCTATAATCTAAATTATATGTTTTATTTTATGTTTTAATAAAAATATTTTTTAATAATCACTGATACAAGAAACAATTAATCTTTTATTGTTAAATTTTTATCTTTTTTTTTTTGCTCCTGTTATTTTTTAAATCAATTTCCTTGTATAAAAATATAATTTTAAACATTACAAGTACCACAAAAAGAATAACTTTAAGTAAGTAGCTCGCTAACTGTTCGACGAAAACTTCGTTTATATTTGTTCGTCTAATAAATAAGCGAACATGAATAAAAAATTCTCTTCGATTAATTAAACAAACAAACAGGAATGAAAGTAGTGTTAGTTCACATTATTTAAAACATAGTTACAATATTTTAGTAAACAAATAAATAGCTAGCGTTTTCAAAATGGCGTGAAGTAACTTTAATTTTATTTATCAGAATCGTTTGTATATAAAAAAAATTAAAATATAGAGAGATGATAGTTATAAATATTTTTTTGTTGTATATGAATAAATATTTTATTGTTAATGAACTATAAAAATGAACTTAATACCTACGTTTTCATATAACTATATTTTAAGAAAACTCAAAATAATTTAAATATTGTTCAAAAAAAAGTAATAAAATGCTTCTTCCCTGGAAAGTTACGATGGCAAAAATATTTGTTTTATAATTTTCACAAATTTTGTTGTATTGTAAAATAATTAAAGAAATAAATATTAATAAATTTAAGTTATTTAATAATACTAGGAGGGAGAAGCTATTAAGTGAGATTTTTTTGAATCTCACAAGTCACGACTACAATATTATTTTGGTAAATATTTATGGACAGAATTATAGTAAAAATGTTTTAATCTAAAAATCCTAAAAAGGAAACATGCGTCATTCTATTGTTTTAAAAGAAATAAAATTTTGGTGATTGTGTTTAATACGTCAAGTCATTGTGTCAAATAACAATTCATTGTGTCAAATATTTTTATCATTGTGTTCTACTTTTTGATCATTTCAGGTTATTTTTATCATTGTGTTTTTCAATGATGTTATTTATCAATGTGTTTTTTAAATGTCATAGTGTTCTGAATAACATAATGGCAAGTAAAAAAAAAACACAATGAGTCATTTCATTAACGTGTTTATATATTATGTAAACTTGTTGTTATCTTATTATTATATTTTATAATTAGAATTACATATAATGTTATTTATCAATGTGTTTTTCAAAACTTATAATGTTTAGGATAACATAATTATAAAGAAAAAACATAATAAGTCATCTTATGATTGTGTTTTATATATTACATAAACTTATAGCTATTTTAACATTATGTTTTACAAGTAAAAGTATACAATGACATTATATTATCAAAGTGTTTTTTAAAATTTATAGTGTTTAGGATAACACAATGATGGACAAAAAACACATTGAATCATTTTATCATTGTGTTTTATAAATTTATATAAACTTGTTTTTATTTATCATTATATTTTTTAGTTAAAAGTTCACAATAATGTTATTTATCAATGTGTTTTATAGAACTAATAGTGTCTAACATAGCATAATAACGATTAAAAAGCGAGTTAGTTTATCATTGTGTTTTATGTTTTATAATGTGTGTTGTGGTCATTGTTTTTAATGCATTATATTAATTAGTTGTTAGTTTATCATTGTGTTTTACATATTATATATACATAACATTGTTAATTTACCATTATATTCTTTTAGAATTTATTATTTAAAAAAACATAATATTAATTAGAAAAAGAAAACTAACATAAAGACATAATTAACTGCATAAAGATACAATGACAAGTATGAATCATATGAGCTTAAAAATATAAAAAGAATTATTATTTTTTTATATAACGATGTACTAATTTTAAAGATAAAAAATACTTATTTTTATGGTGTAATTTTTATAAAAAAATTATGTCGTGTATAGAAGTTATGAACTTTTAAAAAAGCGTGGAATTTTTAAAAAAAAAATCAACAAAAGAGACTATGTCTAAAATGACCTTCTAACAAACTTTTACGGTACAATTTGATCTCAAACATTGATTAAAAAGATTTATGGTAGTTGAGATTACTTATTACACCTTTTAGTTTTAAATCATTTTTTATTTAAACCCTTTCAAATATAGAGCTGACAATTCTTGATTTGTTTATAACACGATTAAATCTGTTTAATATAAATTACACTATGTAATTTTTTATATTTTTAAAATTAATTAAAATTAGAATGTTAGATTCTATCATTTCGCTTTCTTGGTCTGTAAAAACATATAAAAAATTATAGACATGAGATATAAGTAGTTAAACAAGTCATTTTCATATTTGGTGCTTGTGTGTCGCATAATTTCTAATTTGTTAAATATGACAAGATCTGTTTTTCCACCCTTACATTTTTAAATGATTTGGTATGGTTCATTGCTTTTCATGATAATCTCGAAGACATACTTTAGTTATTCGTGTATTATAAGGCTAAAAAGTTAAGATCTCAATCCTAACCTAGTCTTCTTTTTTAATTTGCAATCTATAAAACACTCGATAACAAACACAAAAACATTGATATTAGAAAACATAAAGTGTAGATCATGATTATGATCTTTACATGGAATGAAACATAATACATAGTTCAAATCAAATAGAAAGGTGACAAAATGAAAGACATTTAAAAACAAATCAACAAACAAACAATATGAATCATCTGTTGGTACTTTATTGATATGGTGGTTTGTAGACATTAAGCATTCCAAAGAAGTGTTGGAGTGTTTCTATCCCTGGTGTCACACTCTTAAGTGCTTCGTGTGACGATAGGTTCTTTGCCCATTGTGCTAGTCCCGGGGTTCTAACTTCATCAAACGTATTGAAATCATTAAGTTCATCAACATGTTTCGTCCATCTGATGAAACATCCAAGAATAACGTCCAGATAACCTACTTCATCTCCACCAAAATAAGCCTTCCCATTGCTACATTTGATGAATGCCTCTTCCAACAATCGCGTTGCTTCGATCATCTGTTCTTTTATAGCTTCCTGTCCCTCCTTCTTTGTCGTTCGCCTCAGTTCTTCATACAACGGGAAAAACTATCGATGATGTTCAATATCATTATTAGATATATAGTATGTAACATGTTAGAATATCCATTATATCTCTTTTTGGAATAAAAGGTTACAATTTACAAACATTATGAAGTAAATAATAATGTGAACTAACAAGCATTTGATTGATTAATGGTACCTTGGTATCAATATATGTGGCCCAAAAACGACAGTTAGCGCGATCTAAAGAGGTCGATGGAAGGAGTTGGAACAAATCGGGTCGGATTTCATCAAGATACTCGACTATAATTGGAGACTCACAAATTGGTGGTTTATTTGCATGAAGAAGGACCGGGACTTTTTTGTGAACCGGATTTGACTTCAATAGGAGCTCACTTTTGCGAGCGAGATTTTCTTCGATGTACTCGTACTCGATGGACTTGAGGTTGAGGGCGAACTGAACCCGGTTCACAAAAGGACTTGCAGCGGTTCCAATAAGCTTTATCTCACTCTCTTGACCCATTAAAAGAGATGGTGCTGAAAGAGATGGTGCTGAAAGAGATGGTGCATACTTGGAGAAATAAGCCTATATATATACACATTTAATAACTTGTTATGCCCCTCACCTTTAACTAAATGATAAAACTACCCAATATGTTTGAGCATTTATGTTTTGTTTCTAACTAACAAGAAACCGTTTCAAGAAAACTCACAGGATCCTATTATGCGCTGCTAAACAATGGGATTACGAAGACGTTGGTTACGTTAGGCAAGTGGATTTCAAGAGAGTTGAAAACAGAATACTAATAAAACCTGAATTAGCAGTTACATTTTGCATCTGTCTTTGCATCTGTTTTCACAAATTTGAGTTAATGCAACATCTTTAGTCAACCACAATCGGTGGTAGACACAAAAAAAAATTTCATCGGGGGCACAAGTGGAACTGTTATATAATTTTAGGAGGGGTACTCGGGATTATCACATAATATAACACTAAAAAAACTCTTACGGAACATAAAAATATTTGACAGCACATATTTACATTATAACATAAAAATCATAAATTAAGAAAGAATAGACCACACAAAAGAATTATAAATGTATGTTGACGTCTTCTTTACAGAGAATCTATACAGCATATGTGCAACTACAAATCGAGTTTAGTAAGTCGCCCTCAATCCGAATGGCTAGACTCCAAAGTTTATAAAAATTATACAAAATCTTCTTATGTTTATAACCCAGATCATTCACTAGCTTGAAGAAACAAAATAAAGATAAATGAATCTAAATTTATATTCCTTATGTGTTGAGATATAATCAGCTACATGTAAGAATTTTTACTCCAGTTTACAGGTTGCATTGTCATCCAGAAATATTGGATGTTATGTGCAAATTAACAAAATCTGAAGGGATCGATTGTGTAAATAATGCATCTATTAAAAGCAAATGTAATTTGTAAACGAGGGTCTGACTTTTCAGTATTAAATGTGTTTGGTAATGGTGAACGGTTTTTATTAGAATAATATAATAATAAATAATATATTGAAAATTTATTAGCCGGTGCTTGATTCAAAATAATGCAATTATGAATTATGTCAAGTGGCCTTTCTCGTTTGATTCTTTACTCAACAGCCAGATCTCTGCGACAATGCCGGACACATTTGTTGGCAAATAATATAAAATCTAATAATCTATGATTTAACAATTATATAGGGTTGGTCAAATAAAAATTAAAAAAAATTATGTAAAATAATAAACCAAATATTTATTTTTGATTTATGAAAATCAATAACTCATATTTTTTGAATAAAATAATAAAAGTGTACTTTTATTGTAACACGTTTACAAAAAGTTAAATAAATATTAGCTATTGATCTTTATAAATCAAATATGAAGATTTAGTTTATTGGTTTACATAATTTCTATTACTTTTTATTTGAACTCAACCCTATATATATATAGGATGTGCATCTTTTGTTAACCCTCCATTCTTGTGTTAACTCATTAATTCAATCCTATTGAGTTTGAGTATCTAGTATGGTGATCCAATTGTTGTTATTAAATACAATTTTATTGATTTAAAAAAATTATTACATTAGTACCAGGAGGGTAAAAGGATAGTTTTAACACCTTATAATTCATAGACCTGCAACCATCATTACTTCTTCAAATACTCAACCACAAATCAAAATATATATTCATATATATATCTATCTCTCTTTTATGAAGATCTACATCTTTTTTCTTTATTTTTAAATAGAGTAAAATGTCATTTTCGTCCCTAATGTTTTGTTTAATTTGTCATTTCAATTCAAAAAAAAAAATTTGTCATTTCAGTCACTGTAGTTTACTAAATGTTATCATTTTCATCCACTCCACTAACACCGTTAAAACTCTGTTAAAACTCCATTAAATATAAGGGTATTTTAGTCTTTTTCAATACTCTAATTATCCAATTAAAACAAATTAATTAATTAATATTCAATTAAAACTAAAAAACACATGAAGGGACTCGTGAGACTGGTTGCTTCGATTAATTCTAACACATATTGTTCTATTAATATCTTCTGTGAGATTTTAATTAATCTTCACGTTTTGTTTGAATGTATACTGTTGTTCGATTGAGGTCTAGTGTTGTCACGTTTTGTTTTATTTAGGTCTGCTATTGTCACGTTCAAAGATATCAATTAAATACCTCAATCAAATAAACCATGTCAACAACAAACCTCAATCCCACAACAAACCTCAATCAAATAATGGTACACGTTCGAACAAAACGTGAAGATTAATTGAAATCTCACGGCACCCTCAATCGAACAACATGAGTTAGAGTTAATCAAAACTTTTAAATCGAAGCGTCTGGTCTCACTAGTTATTTCATGTGTTTTTTAGTTTTAACTGAATATTAATTGATTAATTTGTTTCAATTGGATAATTAGGGTGTTCAAAAAGACTAAAATACCCTCATATTTAATGGAGTTTTAACGGTGTTAGTAGAGTGGATGAAAATGACAACATTTGGTAAACTATAGTGACTGAAATGACAAAAAAAAAGTTTTTGGATTGAAAGGGCAAATTCAACAAAACGTAAGGGAAGAAAATAGCATTTTACTTTTTTAAATATCAAGATCAATGCAAGGTTCTTGTAGATCAATTTATATTCTTCACCATCTATCGTTGCATCTAAACATTATGCAATTCGTTTTAGACTTCAAGGCATCAAAAGTGAAACCGTCGCACCACCGCTACCTTCCGCCAGTTAGCGTCATCAGTCGTCGCACACCTTTGCCTTCTTCAACATCATACTTCATATTCTGCTATGAACACTTAAGGACCTCCAGAAACCATTAAATCTTGAACTCGTAACCACAAAAAGCCCCCAAAATATGTGTTTTAAATTAGCTTAAAGTGTTTCTTGTTGATAGGTAATAGGAGTGAGCAAATCGGTTTTCACAACACATACATTTGAAAAAACTTGATTTTTGGGCTGAATTGAAAGAATTTTAACATATCTACTTCTTTATTTAAAAGATTTTTTTAAGGTTATTATTTTTTGTATGATGTAAATTACATACACGCCACATGTTCAATAGATTGTTTGTGTGAGTTTTAAACATAAAATTGGCTTCATAGTTGGTGTGGTTTGTTTTGGTGAGTATTTTAAATGTTTTTTATGTTACAATGTAGCACAATTTAGTTATTTGGGTGTTATAGTAGAAGAATAGAAAGAACAAACTTATTAGTTCTTGTAATGTAACTTTTTCTACCACTCTTAACATAGCCTTAGATATGTAATAAAAATAATATTTTTATGTTTTTGTAGTTGGATTAAAGTAGACAAAGAAGGTGATTTGAACTTGTGGCTCATCGTTATGTCAAAACAAAATACATTTAAACTACAGCGGGTTCTTACACTAATGTAACACCAACGTCAAAATAGAAGACCATTTGATTACTATTTAAATTTATTGTTATTATTTGGATACATAGTTCAGTTAGTGTGTTTATTTATATGTACAAAATAAACTCTATGTGTGGATTTTTTGTCCTTTAATATACTTTCATTACATCAATGTAATTGTTCATTACACCAATATAAGTATGTTTTACGCCAACGTAATCGTTTGTTACACCAATGTAAGTGTTGTTACACTTATGTAATAACTGAATTGGAGGAAAAAAAATTTAAGACTATAGTGGAATTAAAGACAAAAATATGATTAGTTTAATGGTGTAATTTTTATAAAAAAATAATATAACAGGAAAAAATTATAAGGTTTCTAAAAAGAATGAGGAATCTTTTTTTATAAAAAGAAAAAAATAAGTGGGTGTAAATACATATATTGAATATGACTTTGTGTATATAGTTAAATGACTAGATTACTCTTTTCGATTATAATAATATGGTTGACACATGGCAACATCTTGTTACACCAAATTTTTTCCATCATTAGATGAAAGTTAATGAGTTAACACATGTAGAGTGTGTTAACAATGGAACCTTACCCTATATACATATATATATATAGGAAAGGAAACGAATGTTAATCATCCTTTATTGTGATAATCGTTTTAACTTTATCAAGATCAAGCAAAGTCATTATTTTTTTGTTGGAATAGCATCATTATACATATACGATGCTATGTTTTTTTTATATATATGTGTAAATTCTCAAGTATAAAAAAGTTATGAGAGGTGTAAGTTACACTTACACCTCTAAATATCTGTCAAGTGTAAGTAACTTACACAGTGTAAGTGACTTATACTTGTCATATCGTTTTTACACTTATAAATTTACGCATATACATAAAATAACATAACATTGTATATGTGTAATGATGTTATTCCAACAAAAAAATAATGATTTTGATTGATTTTGATTGATCTTGATGAAGTTAACATGGTTATCGCAATAAATGAGGGTTAATATTCGTTTCGCAACCTATATATATATATATATATATATATATATATATATATATATATATATATATGTATATATATATATATGTATATATATATATATGTATCTATGTATGTATATGTATATATGTAAGGTAGGGTTCAAATGAAAACTAAGAGAAATTATGTAAACCAATAAACCAAATCTCCACCTTTGAATTATGAAGATCAATGACTCATTTTGTGTGTGTATATATATATTGTGTGTGTGCGCGCGTGTGTGTAGATAAAGGTAGCGATCCAATGAATACCGTAAATAGTTTAACATATACATCAAACTTATGTTACATATACGTAACAATTTTTCAATCAACATAGTATTACGTATATGTAATACATACTTAAACACCCTTTTAACATTTAAAAAAGCAAACAAATAATAAATTATGTCAGTGATTTTTGTAGTTTTCTTTGATTTTTACATAACTATTGGTTTTCTTATGAACCTCTCTCCTATATATACACACACATATACATACATGCATGTATATATACACGCAAAGATACACATACTTACATATATACATACAAACACAGAGGTTAGTCCTATAAAAAGTTTGTGTTGCCTAAAAGCCTAAGAAGTGATTTCAACCCTCTATTTCATCAATCATTGGTTGTGATCAATTTTTAGAAAAAAAAAAAAGTCTCAAGGGTATTATGGAAAATGGCATTGTTGTTGACATTTTTTTCAAATTCTCTCATTTTATTTAAGTATCCATAACTTTTTTTATACGATATTATTTTTTTTAAATAAATTGTACCTTAAAATCAAGTATTTTTTTCTCTTTAATGTGAGTATAGTATTTTAATATTTAAAACGTAATAATATTGTTACGAAATTATGTTGTTTTATGGTAAGACAACATTTATGTGTTGATTTAAAGTAAGACAACACTTCTTTGCTGTTTTACAGTAAGACAAAACTTTTGTGCTTGTTTATGGTAATGCAGCAAGTTCTGTATTGTTTTACGGTAAGACAACACGTTCTATGTTGTTTTTTGTTAAAACAACACGTTTTTGTTGTCTTATGTTAAAACATCACTTAAAATTATGCTACATTTGTATTGTTTTATGATAAGACAATGTATTCTATGTTGTCTCATGATAAGAAAATATTTATATGTAGTTTTATAATAGACATAATGTTTTGTGCTTTTTAGGGTAAAACATCATATAAAACATCCTTTTATATGGTGTTTACATTAAAACCAAAATATAAAACACTATGGTAAACGCCACATTTTGTGTTGTTTTAGCATAAAACATGTTGTCTTGTTTTAACATATAATAACACGATATATATTAATATATTATTAAAAATTATTTTACATCAACATCAATATGTTTGCTGTTTTACCAAAAAACAGTGCAAATAATGGATAAAAATACTGCACAATAATAAAAAAATACAATACAACATATTAATGAGAAACAAGTAAGAATACAATATGATAAAAAAAAACGGTATCCTTGAACTTACAAATAAAAATCCATCATGTTGTTCGCCGTCAACCATTAGATGAAACAACGGTACTCTTTAACTTACAAATAAAATCCATAAATCGAGCTTAAATTTTCTGATAAAATATGAAAAATAGAGATCTTATCAACTTGAGATTTGATTATATTTATCATAAAACATGTATTTTGATTGATCTCATTGATAATTAGAAGATCTGAACGAAAAAAAAAGCATATGATTGTTGATGATTTATTTTTCTTGTCTAGTCCATTATAGGTCATATCTTATTTCATGACCATAATATCATTTCTTTTATTTTTTGACCATGTCATCTTCTCATTTTTTTTTACACTTTTTAGGCAAAACAAAGTTAAGGACGTGCAGGAACTTGTATAAGATTAGATCTAATACATGATTTACGAAATGCCCTTTTATAATCACCACTCTCAAAACAATCATTTTTTATGGAACACACAAGCATGAAACAATAGAACATGTAAACTAAAAGGGTAGATTAAGATAGTTATAATCATCTTTTTATATATCATCACCTTTAATTTATACATCATGAGTTTATGTTTGATAAAAGACCATATCAAGCTACTAGAATCTAATAGAATAACGATAGTCGGTTTTCATGCCATTATGTTACAGAAACACCACCGAATAAAAGTAGGTTTTCATGGTATTATGCTCTTTTGATGCTATTGATAAGATATAACAAGAATAGACCACTACCTCATCATTTTTTTTTTCCAGTTTAGTGGTAGACTGATAACTTCCTCTTGAGGAGGTTGAGTTCGAGTCCTACCGGCAGCAAAATGTTGTTGGTGGGTCAAGTTTTACCGAAGTGGGTTTTCGGGTGGCGGGTTTTCCCTAGAATTGATGGTTGGTGAGCTTGGACTACCCAGAGCTGTCTGTGCTTGTGGGCGTATAGGTTGTCTTTTCGCCATTGGGGTACACTGTAAGCCAGACTTTATTAGTTTGTCGTTAAAAAAAAAGTAGTTGCATCAAGTGGTAACGAAACAATGTTTGATGCGCTACATTTATCTTCTCATATAACTTTACAACCTGGGTGCATCTGCGCTACTTGTGACAATTGATGGGAGGACAAATGAAGCCAACATTATATACACCTACTAATCCAAAAAAGACCAAGGATGAACAAGATGAACATGAAACAATCGTAAGACTATTCGTTAACTAGGATAGACAACGAATGTTAGCCCCTGTTTATTCCGATAACTCATTAACCAAACTAGTGGTCCATAGTATGTCACGTTATCACTGTAAGTAAGAGTCACAGTGCTAAACTAGTGGTCCACAATAAACGTTAATTTTTTTTTTAAATATAGCAAGACTATACTCGAATTAAAGATATTAAAATGATTTATTTAATGGTGTAATTTGTATAAAAAAATAATATCATACGAAAAAGTTAAGATGATTTTTAAAAAAATGGTGAAATTTTTTAAAAAATGCAGTGAAAATTGTTAAATCAATGGTGTAACACGATATAAAAGTTAGTTACACTACATAATCATGATGTAAGTGTTTGTTACATTATTGTTAACGGGTTATCGTAATAAAGTTGGGTTAACAACCGTTTCTTCCCCTAGTTAATTAAACAAACATTGACAACCTTTTCGTTCGTTCATTTACACCCGTAAAGGTTCGCAAAGGTTCTGTAAACCGCTAGTTAACGCATTCTTGTTTATGTGCAATATTGTATAACTTTAATATGATTACAGTTGTATGTTTTATATTTTTGGGTTGTTGGATTTTAATAATCTCAACTAACATTTATTGGCCGGTATTAATCCTAACTCAAGAAATGTTTACTGACACTCTCAACTTTAAACTTATTTTCTTTCAACGATCCCTAACTAACTGAGAGTTAGCACGGTTAGCTTTTCGATGACATTGACTGTTTTTATGTCTAAAACACTAAGCATAAAGTTGAAATCAACAATCTGGTCCATCAATTTGAAACTTTCGCGCCCTAAAACTCGTCAATCTTCACCTTTAGATCTGAATCACTTAACTCATTCGAGGTAGATTTCAGATGACGTTAGAAGCTAGACACCAAAAAACGGACTTGATTGAAGCTAGACGGCGGCGTAGTTGAAAAATGGCTCAATGTTGACCTCGTTTTACATAAGAGTTTGAAAAAACTTATACTTACAAAAAAATAGGAATCCTTTATGATATAAAATAGATATATTACCACTTGGGTTTTTTTAAACCGAGCCTGAATACTTCAATGTAGTAGTCCAACTAACAAAAAAACTAACGGCGGTTAACTATCAGTTAGTAAGGGATCAGTGAAGGAAAAATAATTTCAAAGTTAAGAGTGTCTGTAAACATTTACTAAGTTGGGATTAATCCCGGCCAATAAATATTTTCAGATTCTAAGGATTTATGTATAATGTTTATTTATTAAATGAACACCATGAGTGCCCGTTTTCCTAACAAATATATATAAGAAACTTCATTCATGTAAGTGTTCACGTTTATTTATTCGGTTACACTTAAACAAGCAAACTCCCATTTGTGTTTTTTAAACACGACGTTTGATCAGCCAGAGAGTCAATGGACCAAATAACCCAGGGGCAAATATCTTCAGTTTCCTTGTATTAAGAAAAAAAATCAATTGCATCTCTTCCTGCCTTACAAGATTCAAATGCCTCCCTAGCAGGACTACAGTATTATTACAAAACTATGCTGTAAGCATTGCAGTTCAAGATAAACACTATTTTGAAAAAGCTTATATGTAACAAATCATACAATGTGGAGGGAAAAAACATTTTATTTTTCATTTTCTCAACTTGCATAATTTAGTAAAGCTCTGTATCTTGGAATCTTTTTTGTGCCGCTAGTTGTCGGATGACATATGGAAGAATGCCACCATGATTGAAATATGCCAATTCCACCTGCACAGAAGCAAAAAAATAGTTAAGGGCTGTTTAGTTTGATAGCGTTTGAATATGTTTGATGTATGGATATGGGTTTACAGAAATGCGGTTTATAACTCAATACCCATTTTCATTCCATCCTGTTATGAAAACTCATACCCATACTGAATTAGTGGTTCCCAAATGCAAACCAAACGCCACCTAAAGGTTATGGGTATGCGAGTGCAACCCATATCTAATAAACAATTGAATATATGTGGAAAAATTCATGGGTCAAAGTTTGTCGCATTGGGTCGACACGCAAAACACCTTTTGTACATTCTTTTGGATGTTAATAACTAATGTATTAAATAAACTACAGTCACTGTACAATTCAAACAATAAATTTATATTGTAAGCATTTAAAAACAGTTTAGAAATATGGGTCAAAGTGGTCTGGGTTATATATTTACCTGCCAACGCTTTTTATCAAAAATATTTATAGCTTTTTTCTAAAAGATTAATCTATCAAACATGAATATCATAGAAAAATATAATGATTTTATCTTTATAAATAAACAGCTTAGGAGATTTTAAGGATTTATATGGTGCTTTTTAAGCATGGTTCAAAAGAGGTTGGGTTATCTTTAAGCATCTGCTATATAGCAGACTTCTGCCGTTCGAAAAAAATATATAGCAGACTTCTTTATGCTTTTAATGTTTATATAGCAGACTTTCAACCGGTTTGACCCGTCACCTATACAGCAGACTTCTAATGTTTATACTTTTATCCTTTTGAGACCCAAATTGACACATTTTCGTATGAACTCCGGTGAAATAAATGGTGTTGAATTACCTCAGTGTCAAAACGGACTGTACACGTGAATGATTTCCCACTATCGGTTTTGACAGTGACATCTTGACCAGGTCGGATCTCGTTAATATTGTTTGGCAAGTCAATGGTGTAACGTTCGTGACCAGTCAGCTGTAGTGTGTCAGCATCTTCACCAGCTTTAAAGCAAAGAGGTATGATGCCCATTCCTACCAAGTTACTTCTGTGGATCCTCTCAAAACTTTTTGCAATTACGGCTTTAACCCCCTGTGATATATTTTTTAACCCGTTAGAATTTTCAAGACGAAGGCTTTAACATGAAAATCAGGAAAACATGCCAATTTACCAGTAACATTGGACCCTTGGCAGCCCAATCTCTAGAGCTTCCACTTCCATACTCTGCACCAGCCAAAACAATTGTATCCTGTCCAGCAGCCTTGTACCTCTGGAGAGGAATAGAGGTTAAGAGTTAGAATTGTGGTGGCAGTATATGTGGGTCGAACATGTTGGGTGTGCAGGCAAATACAGATCAATTTCGGGTCCACTGTCCACCCAAAACACTATTCCAGAATTTTTATTGTTTCTTTTATCTATAACTATATTTATATCATTATATGTTGTAAAAGATGGTCTTTTGTCTCATTTGAGTCATTATCTTGTAAAAGCTTTTGACTGGTTAGGATCATCACTAAAACCCCCCCTATAATGACCCAAACGGGACATAAAGTCATCTTTTAATGACTCCAATGCACCAAAAAGAAGATGCAATAAATAAACCAGAACAAAAGCAAAAGTACATTGATATTTTTCTAAAGAAACTTAAATAATTTGAGAGGTTTTATGCACTAATATACACCTTGAGGCAATTTTCAACTTGTTTTAACCCGTTTAACAAAATTGATCTGTTTCGTTTAACTCACTTTTTATTTTACCCATTTAACCCGTTACTCCATAAGATATAACCTATAACTAAATCAACCCATCATTAAAAAAAGGGTCAAAATTGTCCCCTCTAGTCTGTCATACAACAGCTACGTACTTAGGCTGGTGGCGCGTTTTAGTAATTGCTACTCAAGAATGTCTCGACCAGGTAAATATACTTTTCTAATTTGGTTATTCGATCATGATTTATTGCTTATGCGGCACTTCTTATGAGGAGGCGGCTCATCGCTAATTTACCTAGTCTATTTTAAAAAGGCATAAATTTCTAAACTAGTACCTAGTCTATGAGGAGGCATACCTAACAAACTAGCCCATATCCAAAAATTAAAATTACCAAACTAGATCATTTCAAAAGGTTATAGTTACAGAACTAGCACACTTTTGAAGAGGTGGTTTCCCAAGTCAAATCTATTTACCAGCTATACTGCTTGCCTATCCACTAAATTACCAAATTAGCCCATTATATATGTACAACTACAAGGTGGGGCCATCATTGAGTATAATTACCAAGACTGCCCACCAACCTAAGTGTATTGCTATTATGGGACCTAAGTGTATTGCTATTATGGGACATAAGCAGCAAGTTAAAAACATAGGCACATAGTAATGTATTGAGATGATGCATTTTAAGATAATAATTATACACCATTAATATTATTAATAACAATCATTATTTAAAACTTACCGATGCTGCATCAAAAACCGAGAGTTTCTCTCCAGTTGGAATATGAACCGTCTGTGGGCCAACTTCTCCTTTCAGTAGCTTGTTAACAATGCGAATATTGGCAAAAGTACCCCTGGCCATAATTTCATCATTACCTCTTCGACTGCCATAAGAATTAAAGTCTTTGCGGTCAACACCACGTTCGAGAAGAAACTTAGCAGCTGGGCTGTCTTTGTGAATGCTTCCTGCAGGTGAAATGTGATCTGTTGTGATACTATCACCAAAGTTGAGCAAGCAATAGGCATCCTTCACACCGTGGGGCCCAGGGGGGTCCATCGTCATGTTGTTGAAGTATGGTGGTTTGTGAATGTAGGTGGAATTTGGATCCCAAGAGTATAGTTTGGATTCAGGGACGATTAGGTCATTCCACATTGGATTTCCCTCGGTGATGGATTTGTACGTATTCTTAAACATTTCAGGTAGAACACTTGATTGAACAGCCTGCACCAATTGCATTGGCATTTTATAAGATAAATTAGACTATTAATGTTAGGTGGCAATTTTGACAGTTTTACTTAAAATTAGGTTCAAACTTGATACATTATAAAAAAATTTAGCTTGAAAGGAAGAGAGTCAAAGACTCAAATCGACTAAGAGGGTGCAAAGTCGCTCAAATATTTTTTTACTAATAAATACTCTCAAGTCATTTTACCCTATGAAAAAAGAATATACTGTATAATTGAATTTTGTAATTAGACAAAACGTGTTTCTGGTACCAAACCAACATGAAACCTGTTTTGACCCATTACCCACCCGTCAACTCATCCATTTTTCCACCTAACAGCAAATTACTTTTAAAACACGTCAAATTTTCGGACAGAAGATTTACGAATCAACCCAGCTGCTAATCTGACTTTGGCTCATTCCACCCCATACTAAAAATTTTAGCCATTTTAACCACATCCTGTTTTGACCCTTACCCACACAACTGACCCGTCCATTTGCAACCTAACAATTAGCAGTAGCAAAAAACTACGCCAGATACTTACCTCCGCGATTTCTTCACTACTTGGCCATATATCCCTGAAATAAACGTTCTTCCCATCTTTTCCAACTCCAATTGGTTCATTCTCGAAATCAATATCAACCTGGCAAAAAAGTGGCATTGCTAATATTATAATCAGTGGGCACATTCCTCCACTCTAGGGATCTTCTAATGGTGTATAGTGGATTTGAATAAATTGCTTAAAGTTAAACAAAGTCAGAATCATACCGTGCCAGCAAGGGCATAGGCAACAACCAAAGGAGGTGATGCAAGGTAGTTTGCTCTTGTCAAAGCATGAACACGTCCCTCGAAATTTCGATTCCCAGAGAGAACTGCTGATGCAATAATATCTGCATACAACAGCAGCAGGTCATTATAGACATTCACAGGATCAATAGAACAAAGGCTAACTAGAGGTATACAAAGAACAAAAAAAGGGAGGGGGGAGGATAGCGGTCGATCAAAAAGGGTTGAGGCCAGGTTCAAAATGCATTTGTCCAAAATACGCATTTACTCTAAAATAGTGTGTCAGATATAAGTAGTTGTCAATGGCGATAATAGAGCTCACTATAGCACGCTATGTAGCATATAGGTCATTTGTTGCTATTTGGTTGTAGCATTTAAATTATTTTTTGTTTCTACCAATGTATCACTAAACATGTAATAGCGGTTGCTATTGACCGCTATTCGCAATGTAGCATATAGGTAGCTTGTAGTTATTGACCGCTATTCGCTATTGACAACTATGATCATATGACTACCCAAAAAAATATATTTCAGCAATGATTAAATTTTTTAAATGAATGACGAAGTGTTATACATTGAAAATACATTTTGGCCAAGTTTCAACCCGTTACCCTAATTTGACAATTTACAGACAATGTTTATTATTTGACTCATTAGAAATAAAATATAGCCTGTAGTGGTGACCCATTCATCAGTAAACGGATCAAAATTGCTACCTTCAGCTATAACTTCTTAATTAGCTCATTATAAAAGGTGAAAGCAAGTGTAACTATACCATTATCAGAAATAGCAGAAGCAACTGATTCATCCAAGTCCCCTGAATTTCCAATACATGTCGTGCATCCATATCCAACAATGTGGAACCCTTGTTCATTTAAATACTTCTGCAACCCACTGTATTATTGAATTAGAGAATCAATGTTAGTTTCTTTACTTTTTGTTTTAACTGGAAGTGAACTAAAGAAGCAAGCTTATAGTAATTATGTTCTTTGACCAGCACAGGCAAATACCTTTGAAGCAAATACTTTGTAACAACCCCAGAGCCAGGAGCAAGACTTGTTTTAACCCATGGTTTAACCTGGTCATTGAGAATTAGATGGAGAAATTTGATTATGTGGCGCAATAAATACAGGTTTATTGCATCAATATGTAATATACCTTAACAAAATTGGTGCCACGTCACTAATTTACTTGCTATATAAGATTATATATCAATATATAAGATTTATCACCCCAAAATACAAAATGTAACTTGCTTACACTTTCTGGTGAAGAAAAAGTGGTTTTCCTACTGTATAGTTGTATGCACCATGCTTCAAAACATTTTCATCATTGTAAATAAGTAACCTTCTATAGCGTGTAAAATGGTAAACTCGCGTCATCAAAAATAATAGTGCCATGGCACCGGTTTACCTGCTACAAAAGGTTACTAGCATACAATGGTAAGAAAAGATTGGAGGTATGTTTACATATAATGAAAAAGACCATATTTTCTTACACGCTGTGACAAATATGTGTGTGTGTGTGTGGATGTTAAAAATGCATGACTAACCTGTAGGCCCAGTTCACAGGCCTTTTTGGCAACAAGACCAGCACCAAGCATAACACTAGGGTTTGATGTATTTGTGCAGCTTGTGATAGCAGCAATCACAACACTGCCATGTCTAAGTTCTGCTGGCTGTCCATGAAAATCAAATTTTGCAACTTTTTCTTGTGCCTCTTTTGGTACCGCAAATCCCTGAAATCAAAGGCGTTAATTAAGAAGCAAAGTTGCAAGTTAACAAAATGCTTCAACAAACTGTAATAATGTGATATCACAGCCATCTCATGTAAATAGTAATAAGATTTTTGAGCGCAAAATGTTAAGACTTAGATGTTATGAAGTAAACTCACCTTGAAACCCACTTCATTATCAAGGCAAGAATGCCAATCTGCTTTCATTTCTTTCAAAGGAACTCGGTCATGAGGTCTACCAAAAGAACACAGTGAATAATATGGTAAACATGGATGGAATACAATGTAGAGATTAATAGTGATTTGTTACACACCTCTTTGGCCCCGAAATACAGGGTTCCACTTCTGAAAGGTTTAACTCCAAATAAGATGAGTAGACTCTTTCTTGTTGTGGCTGGAATTAAAAATGACACAGTAACATATTAGAATAAAATTGATTAGCCAAGCAGCAACAAAGAAATTAATGTAATACAGTGCCTTACCTCATTATAGTCCACAAACATATTGTTTGCGCGTAAGTATGCTTCTATCATAGCAACCTGAAATTCAGAGAGAAACACGTCCATCAAGATTGAAAACAGGTGGGTTATGTACCTGCTGGTACCTTTGTTGTCCTTCCTGTTATTTCTATCAATAATTAATGTATGAAGTATAAATACACAGAATTTATGAGGTTTTAAGCATTTGAGTGCACTTCAAACAACTTTTGACCTGTCTAACCCACTTCCTTGATAGTTATCAATTTCGGCAAAACAATTTCCATTTCACCCGCATGACCCGTTAAACATACAATAGAACCCAAATTTACATGTTTTCCATGACTACATATATGAAAATGAACATACAGTATCATCACTTCGTCCGGTTAACTTGAGATATTGGAGTGTAACATGATCCACTGGGAAGAATCCCATTGTTGCACCATACTCGGGTGACATGTTGGCAATAGTTGCTCTGTCAGCAAGTGATATTTTACCCACACCATCACCTAACAAAACAAATAAGAGACACATCAGTAAGTAAATGACAGTTTTACCCTGCACATGCAAAAACTGAGTTCACCTACCATGGAATTCAACAAATTTGCCTACAACTCCATGCTTTCTTAACATCTGGGTGACAGTCAAAACCAAGTCAGTAGCTGTTACACCATCACGCAGTTTCCCTGATAACTTGAACCCAACAACACCAGGCAAAACCATGCTCATTGGCTGCCAATGTCAAAATATACTGTTAGAAAATATGCATAAAAATGTGTATACCCTTTCAAGGCCATATAGTTAAACTAACATAAATTGTGCAAAACCATGGTAAAGTATTTATGATCTTACCTGCCCAAGCATTGCAGCCTCTGCTTCAATTCCACCAACTCCCCAGCCAGCAACACCTAACCCGTCAATCATGGTAGTGTGGGAATCAGTTCCAACGACACTATCAGGGTACAGCATTCCATCTGTGTTGAATACAACACGTCCAAGATATTCGAGGTTAACCTGAAATTTAAGAAAAGAAGTATAATTAATACTGCTTCCATCACCAGTTACATCTACTAATCAAATCAGAAAAAAATAAAAACATGCACATATAGGGACTGGAGTTAAATGAAAGATAAATTCAATACAATGAGAAAAATAAACAATGTAAGGACGTTGCCCAAAGTAATTTTGTTTCACTAGCATCGTGATAGATGCGTAGTGTTGTCTAATACGTGTATGCACCATAGTGATAAGACGGTCAGGTCGAGCAGGTCAAACGGGTTGGGTAATGCATCAAAATAGGTTCAGATAAAATGCGTTCTTATTAAAATTGGTTGAACTCCAGTTCGGGTTGGCTGCCTAACACTTACTTGTCCATTTATATAGATAAGGAATGTACTAATTATGATTAGATATAAGATATCATAAAAAGTTGTCTAAATGTTCGAATAAAATTACTTTAGAAGGTTATTGTATGCATTCAAAGAAGATTTTGGGTGACTGTTAATGCATGTGACCTATTTGACATTAACTTAACCTTTTAATTAGGCCCATTTGAGATAAACACAACCCAGTTTGTTCCATTGACAAGTAAATGGGTTGAAATTGCAACCCCTCATAAGCACCAGTATAGACCTATACCTGATGCACAATTCCAGATCCTGGTGGAACCACAAGCATGTTTTGGAAAGCTTTGGAACCCCACTTTAGGAAAGCAAATCTTTCCTTGTTTCTCTGAAACTCAAGTTCCATATTTGCTTTTACTGCATTTTCAGACCTAGTAACATCAACTTGAACCGAATGATCAACCACAAGATCCACAGGAACCTGCTCCAGAATATTGTAAATGAGAGACAAATGACCCAAAATAAGAATCTATTCTTATATACGTATCTATGTACGTATGTAGAGCCATGCATACCAAAGGGTTGATTTTGTCAGAGTCCCCACCAAGGTTATTTATGGCATCACGCATACATGCAAGATCCACTACAGCTGGCACGCCAGTAAAATCCTGAAAAATAAACAAACATTACAACACAACTTATAAGACAGAAAACATAGAATGCATATCTACAAGTTCATAGAAAATTGAGCAAAAAGATTTACTTGCAACAGGACACGGGCTGGCTTAAATGGAATCTCAACTTGCTTTGGAGCAGTCTTCTCCCAATCAATGATTTTCTCAACATCTTCCTTAGTGACTTGAAAGTTATCACAATTACGGATGGCTGATTCCAGAAGAATCCTAATTGAATACGGCAGCTTGTCTGATTTCCATAGGACCAAAATGTTGAGATCAGTTAAACGGTGTACATTATGAATTGCCACTACTTTATAGATTCTTAAGATGATAGCATACTATCAAAATTACCTATTCTTGGATCATTCAGAGCAGGCAAACTATAGAACTTTCCAAACTCCCCGCCTCCAGGCTTAGGGAGACCAGTCAAAATCCCACTGAAAGCATTCTCTGAGGCTGTAGTTGAATTTAAATAAAACTAATCAGGTCTAAAAGTTTATAGAAATTCATGAATTTCAGGTAACCAAAGAATAAGAAACACTATAAAGCCAAAAAAATAAAATTAAAAAAAAAATAAAAAAATAAAAAAAACATGACAAGAAATAACAAAAGAATCTAACTCTATCTTGATATATGCTTCTGTTCATATCAATCCTTAGGGCCTGTAGGCAATTTAGCAGAGCCACAGCCGGTGTATCATTGTTAAACCAATAACTTGAAGTACTCCCTCAGTTTCAGTCTATAAGTAAATCGCTATCATATTTTAGCTTACAGTAATACTTACAGCTCTAAAGCACTATCAACTTCATACGCATAATCCTGCTTGACGCTTAAGCTACTATATTACGATCATAAGCCTTCATTCAAATAGCATCATTACTCGACTCAACATAAGTTCAAACACAACGCACCAATTAGCATCAAACACACAAGCTTTCACACTCTAGAAAACTCCACAAAACAACAACAAATCTCCAAATCACAAGCAATTAAAACGCAACCAAAAAGCAAACCAAATGAATCAACTACCAATAGTAGCGAGAGTGCGGTGAAAACGATCAAGCACCGGAGAAGCACTAATCCTGATCTGAGAACACAACGACGCCGGAGACCTCCAATCAACGCCGTGGCTCCACCGCGAGCGGACGGACCGGAACGCCGCCGATGCGGCGGAGTGAGATCGGAACTGAGACGCAACCGGCGACGGCGACGGGGACGGTGACGGAGTTTTGTTGGAGAGAGATGAGTGAAGCCTGGTGGTTGTAGACCTAGAAGCTCGCCGGAGAAGAGTTGAAGAGTGAGGTCCGGTGATCGGCATGGTGATTCCGATTGAATCAGAAGAACATACAGAGATTGAAGATTGTTTTTGTGATGATCTTGTTAATGGCGTTTTGTATATAGAGAATATTGCGGAAGGGGCGTGTGGAAAAGGCAAGTTGTGAAGGTTGCAGAAGCCAAAGAGGAATTGCTGTTGTAGAGCAAAGTCAAAACATACTTTTCAAATAAAAGATCAATTTGAATAAACCATAGATATTATTTTTGCATTTAATCAAGTTTAAAGTAGAAGTTGTAACCGAGTCAAGTTGACCGTTAGAGGGGAGGTCTTGGGTTCAAACCCAGACATGATGTAATATAAAGTAATTAGGAGTAGAATTAGAATAAATTTACCGTTCAAAAAAAAATAAACAATTTCACTAAAAGCTTGAATCGAGACTAGCATAAATGAGTCCAAGCCCTAATCTCAAGCTTACAAATGAGCTTATTTGATAATGAGTTCAGGCCTGAGATTCACATATTGGACTCGGGTAGGCTTAGGATCCCATATGAGACCCTAATTTATAAAGATATAATCATTTTTAATATAATAAATGTATATTGCATGATGAAATAATCACTTATTCACATGCATATTGTGAACTAGTATTAAGAAGCGCATGTTGTAGCGTTGACGTAAAACAATGAGAATATTAATGTTGGGACGTTGTCACGAACTTGTACGTTGAATGGTGTCGATAACATAAGTACCTGGATGTTGTCGATAATATATGGCACTTTATATTTAATATAACGAAACACTGTGTTGCGACAGGGGTGTAAAACTGTGAACAAAACTAATGTTGTAACGTTTTCCCCTGCGTTGAAGGAATGTTAATAACATACATAACTATATATAAGAAAAATGAACATTGATATCATTTATAACATCTGAAACTTCATATAAAAAACAAAATTGTTGCAAACTCGTCACTATGACAAGATAGCTGGTAATTTAGAAATCTTGTGTAAAAAGAAACAAAGTCATTAGAAAAAATTAATGTTAGAACATCAATAAAAATAAGCACGTCGCAATGAAAAAAATGTTGATAAAATAAACATACACAAATTTAGATTTTATAAAATATCTTATTTTAAAAGTGTAAGAAGAAAATGAGAATAAGTATACGAATTGAAATTTTGAATTAGATTAGACAACTTGTACGTTTATCGGTTTTATGTATGGATGACTCTTACATTATGAGACACAGCTTCGTAAAAGTGAAATATAAACCCAAAAAAAGATAAAAATAAGCAAGTTATAATTGTATATGAGGTATTTTATCGCGATTTTGTATTTCGTCAAATTTTAAATTTTAGAAGAAAAAAAAATAGATTGAGCAGAGTAAAAACAAATAAATAATTATAAGGTATAAAAGATACCTATAGTTAAAATGAAGGGGTTAACATTTAACAATAACAAACGAAACTTTGATAAAATAAGCACCCTAAAATTCAAAAAAGTAACAAAAAATAAATTAAATGTTTGTGAGTGAGATAAAGACATAGATGAAGAATTATACGTGAAATGTTAAAGTAAATTTAGAAATAAATGTAAATACGGAAATGTGATATTTGATAAAAATATTAAGATAGAGCAGGAGATGTTGTATGAATGCACTTAAAGGTATGTCATTTAACCATCATAATGTCATCATAAAAACAAATTATATGTTATTATAGTATTAAGATCTACTTTTTAGAGTTTTTTTTCCCAAAAGAGTGTTATTATTTACTAAAACGGATTATTCTAAAAATATTACCAAAACGGTTTTTTTAACTAACTTTTTTTTCTCACTCTTAATTGTATAGAATAAAAACACTTCTATTTAAAAACTATTCATTAAGAAATTAGAAGTGAAACTTGGTAAAACAGTTTTCAATTAGTTTATCACTGCAAAATTTTTAAGTCTTTTTTATTATAAATTCGACATCTGGCTCTAATTAATTTAGTAATCCAATTCTTTTTTATTATAAATTTCGACATCTGGCTTTATATTTTTAAAAATTTTCTTTAACATTTAGATGTTTTTATTAACCTAATATTTTTAAATGTTTTAATAATCTAACTTTTAAAATGTGTTAACTGACTTGATTTATTAAATGATTTTACTAGTTTCGTATCTTTTGGCTACAAATAACTCTTTAAAAATATTGTTTTTTATTTTGTTTCAATATATTTGTTGATTTTGTTAAGAGTTCTGGTATAAATAGAATTTTATATAAAGTTTGATTTTGTTTTTTAATTTATAAATACAAATATTACTTGATATAAAGTTTTAAACGTAATTTTAAATTAAACAATATATTGCATATTGCAATACGTATCTCCAAGTTTTAACTTAAAATTGGAACATGTGAACTTAAGGGGCTATGGACAGGGTGACAAATGTAAGGTTTGGTTCCAATTACATGTACGTTGATATTAACCACACAAAAAAATATATGTCTAAACATGAAAAAGTTTTCGCATTAGAACATTGATAAATGTAATGCAATAATTAATAAATGAACTACATAGAAAGCAGTTTTTAACACTTAGAAGATAATATTTAATTTTATTAAGACCATTTAAAAAAATATATAAGTTACTTAAAATACTCAAAAGGGTTAATTTTAAAACTATTTAAAAACTAAAGAAAGAAAAAAGTCGTAAGACTAAATTAAGAGTAGAAGACAAAATATTAATTTAAAAAAGGATTTTAATGTTTTAAGGTAGTGGATTAATACAAAAGTTATAACTATTTCCTTGTGTTTTTCTTAAGAACATTTTTGTTTCAAAAATAGGCTTTTTATCCAATGGAATTAGGAGTGGGAGAAAATAAAATTTTGAAAAAATACATATTTTGGTAAACATTTTTCAAACCACCTATTTTAGTAAATAATTTTTCATCAACACTATGTTAGAAAAAAGATCCTACATTTTACATGTTTTAATTTTATGAATTAAAAATGATATGTTCCAAATGATATGACCGCCAACCAATCCTACAACTTGATAAATTATACAAATGCATTGGATGTAAGTCAAGTCAATTATTAATACTAAAGGTCAATCGTCTCTTCCCTTTGGGAAGTATCAATACTCATTTATAGTACATAAACAATGTCAAAAGACATCGATCCTACACCTTTTGGTCGTCTTCGCAAGCCACTTTCCATGCCAAACAAGAAATAATATAAAACAATAAAACTAATGATATTCTAATAATTGTATGATTTAGAAAATACTCATAACTTACTACCTTTTCTTTAATTCTTAGTCTTTAAGTATTTCGAAAAAGTACGCTTACGATTCTCACTCTTTAGTCAATCATAACCCTTAACCAAATGAACGGTGTGGACCATAAGTTTATTTTCTTAAGAGTTGATATCAAAATTGTATCATATAGTCTTACTATAACTCTTGCAAGTCAATGACATTTTAATTGGGAAAATAAAAATATAATTTTATGTATTAAACATTACAAATATGTTACAATGCAAGCTCAACTGTTTGGGTGCATGAACATGTTCACCAAAGAAATTAAGCTCCTCGCTAAACACGTCATTAAATATTAAATTTATTTCAACTAGGAGTTTTCTCCAGGCGCGTTGCGCGGGAAACTCCACAGTAGGGTGGAACTTTTACTAATTTGTTTTGAAAGCAAGTGAAATGTGTAATAATATTCTAGTGTACTATATATAGAGAGTTAAGGTTATAATATTTACTGCTGAACAACCAATAAGCTCTGAAGTAGATTTAAACAAAACAATTCATAATCTGGTTTTTCGTAACTCACACCTACTATGATATTTGATTTAGTTTCATAGCAATTGCAAAAAGAAAAATATATTGATAGGGGAGCGTTTATTGAACTGCAGGTTTAGGACAAATGTTACACTTCCCTAAACATACATAATAAGCTGCATGAACCTAAGGCATCAAATTAAGCAATATGTACCTCTTTTCGCATACCCCTAGCATGGGCAACTAAACCTAAGTAACAAAGTAAGCTGCATATGGTTCATCACTGTAGGCATATTTTGAACTTGCAAATTATACACCGAAAACTATAGGCATATGGTTCTCGATCAAATTAAATTTCTTTAGCATCAAAATAAAGCAATAAGAGTAGTTGAAAGTGTTACTGAAAAAAATCATTCATTTAGCATTATGCAGCACCATCAAAAATAAACTTATGTTTTAGAAATACAAATTGATGTTACCTTGTTAATTCATGTCATAGAAACTCAGCATACAGTTCATAGAAAGGCTGTAAAAATATACTTATATATTATTACCCCTAAAGCATCACCAATACAAAATTAATTTCTATGAAACTTTCAACATCTCTTAAAATTGATCAAGTCTTCATCTTATTGACGAAAGCTAAGCAAACCAAGTGTGCACATCTTAGAAACAACAACAGATGCTAATAGGACATTCAAGTCAACTTGAAACATGAAGTCAGCAGACTACCATGCCAAGGATTAGGTGTTATTCTTGATAAAGGAAAAGGTAAAAAGAAGTGAAGATTTCCAATGCCGAATTTAAAGCCGCTGTCTAATGCCTACACCTTTTGGCTAATACATTTAAAGATCTTTCAAATGACTAAATGAGTTTATAAATTAAAGGAAGCAAATGCTAAACAAACATTGAAATTCATTATTGAGCATTTACATTGAAGTCCTGCAAAACCCATCCAAAGACAAATAAAATTTTAATTTTTCCACTAAAATTTCGATCATCATACTCTATATTTGAAATCAGAATCATGATTGCTCATAAATTGAATTATGAAAAAGATGTCAATTAATTATGAAGATGATGCCAATCTGTTCATATATAATAATTTACAGATGTCATACGATCATCCAACAACCATCAAAGTTAGCTAGTAATGACATTTACACATACAATAGGCGTGCATATATTAAAAAGGTTCAGCATAGCCTCATCGGCACAACATTACACCACCGAGGAAGAAACAAAAATGCAACATGCCAAATACAGATCCGATTTGAAGAGCCATTGACGATAAGGGTTGATTCATAAGTCGATTGCCATAGCATATCGTCAACGAAACCCTAAATGTAAAAAAGATTGAATTTAAAGTTAATCAAATACTTACAATGCTTTTAAATTAGCTAATAAATACCACAATTGGTTGTTGATGGAGTTGTTCTAATTGCAACACAGTGTAAATGTTCAAGCAAACATTAAGTAATGGATTTGCCATACCAATTTGGAATTCCATCTGCCAAAAGTTTAACTTTCCTCATTGGATTATAATATCAAGCATAATATTTGACGAAAAGATCAGAAGATATTTTTAGCCTCTTTGAATTATAACACACATCTATTGCATAGGTGTATCCAAAGAGAAGATCAACTCGGGAGCCCTATAATAAAAGAACAAAAATGTAGTTTTTTGTGGTTATAAATTTACTTTAGTAAACAATATCAAGAGAGAACGAACCTTAGAATCAATCAAAAGAACAAAAGCCCCGATAAACAACTTTAAGGAAACAGGTTGCTATCGCATATCAAGAAAACCTAAATTTATAGATGAAAAAAACCAATGAATCAATCGAAAGAACAAAAGCCCTAATAAAGAAATAATCGCAAGAAACTACCTCAAAAGAACATAACTGAGCAACCACAAATGATAGAAGGCGAAACGTCGATGGTTAGCGAAAGACAAAGATGCCACCAACGGAACGTCTTTTATTCTCTATCATGTGTGTGTGAAGCTGCTGCAAAGATTAAAACAAAAACCCTAAAAACCCTGGTTCGTTCATCTCGTCGATTTCGCAGCCGGAGCCACGACAGCTGCTGATCTCTTCCTTGCTGTCTAAAATCAAAACCATCGCCGACACCATGTTTAGACTTCCAAACCGGATGCAGTAGCCACCACCATGGTCCAAAAAGATAGAGGACAATGCAACAGCCACGACCATCGCCACCGTCAAATCTCTCCAGAGGCAAAGGGGAGTGGTCTGTCGAGGCAAGCAACAACCCAGCAACCCTTGAAAGTTAGAGACATGCTTCAGCTGTTGTACAAAATGCAATACTAGTTCCATTTCATTATTCATTTGCATGATTTAATTATAGAGTAATTGGTGTGCAAGAAAAAGTAACTCAAGTGAATATGAGAATGTTGAACTATATAAAAAAAACATAAAAGCCACAAACTAACAAATATTTACTCTCATATATAGTAATGTCGGTGGCCAATGAGAGACCACCGACTTTGTCTTCATTTAATATATGCATTTCGAAGTTTATCAACGAAGAGTGTGGCTATTTGCACACTCTAACATATAAAAGTAGAAATTAACCTCCAAAATAGGTAATTTGACTATAGAATTGACTATAAAATGCGAATGGTGGTACCACAACCACCTGCAATATGTTGATGCCTAGATCTTGAGACGGTGGGTGGCACAAAGGTTTTTAGTGGGTAACGAGTTATCGCAATAAACAAGTGTTAAAAAAAACCTTACCCAACAAATTATCGTTACTAAAGTTTGTTTCATTCAAACATCATCAAGTTAATTTTTTCGAATAATGTTTGGATTGCATATTAGTTCGCAAGATTCATGTCTGATTTTGATATGGTTTTTTAAGTTATGAAGTGAGAATCAAAGGTATAAAAATCTTACATTTATTATGGTAAGACCAGCAAGCATTATTATTATGATCAAAATAACCCAAATCAAATTGTTGTAACTCTTTATATTCATTCCGGTCAAAGATCAGTTTAGCTTGAGGATTGCCATTACAAAATGTAGGTAAAATAAAGCATGAAGAAAGAGTTTATTCAACAAGGGATTTCCAATGATTTTAACTTAGGTTTTTACTTTTAAAGAATCAATTAACATATAATAAACTAAGGTGTTTTTAAGACACGTGTCATCATTCTAACATATCAAAAAAAATATTTCCCGTCTCTCTCTCATAATAAATACAAAAATTATAATAACAATTAATTTGACTTTTTTTTTTTTACTAAAATATGTTAAAACAAACATATCTATATTTGTATTTCTTATAACTCTCATATTAAATGATAATTATTTTAAATAAGTTAATTAAACTATCAAACATTTAAAATATATATATTCTTATTATAATAACTTATTAATACATACTAAATTATATGATTTCAGATATATTTTATCTTTATATATAGCGTAATAATTTTTAATTTTATTATTTGTTATAATTTTTAGATATTTATTATATTTTTATTTTACCGATAGCTAATAACATTTAAAAAAAAATATCCATAAATCTAATGGTTTTGACATGTTTTAATTTTTCCACCCATGTATTATATGGGCTCTAACCTAAATACCTAATAACAAAGTATTGAAGCCTTTGATAATTGATATTAGACTCGATCTAACACTCATCAAAATTGGCGAATCAATGTAAAGTCCGCTCACGGCCCACATATATCAATGGGCTTAACTTATAAACCGATTCAACTTTGGAACGGTTTAGCCCATATGAGAATGGTAGGTAGGCAAAAATTTGAGCCCATTGAAAACAAACTTGATGGAGCCCATATTGTAGCCTATAGTGTATGCATGTAAATGTTTTCAAAGAAAAATGAAATGGGATTTAGGTGTTTATGCTCTTGCTAAAATGTTGTCATATGAAGAAAGTTAAAAACAAGTAATATATAAATTATTTATTTAGAGTTTTAGGTATGCTAAGGACCACATATGTTCAATTCCCTCCTATGTGAATATATTGCCTAGACTTGATTTTTGCAACTTCATATGTGACCTATATCATCTGAGTCGGGTTTAAATCTAGAAGTGTAACGAATCGAGTTGTTCCTATGCTACTAAAGATTTTCTTTATAACAGGTCAATCCAGGTATAAACAAGCTTGAGTTGAGCTCAAGACTAAATTAAAACTCATTTAAAAGTGAACTTGGGCATGGTGTATATTCAACCACCGAGCTAGATTAGGCTTGTGAGCTTCAGCCTAATATCCTATTGTTTATGTAAATATAACAATATTGATTTCATAAATTCTAATATATAATTAACAAAGCAAATATAATATGTGTATTTATTAAATATGATAAAAACTAAATAATACATATTATGGCTTCTATAATTATATAAATACAACAATTATATACAGATACAAGATAATAAATATAAACAAGTTAACATCAAAGTTTGTCAATTACTCAAGATCTGTTTGTGTTTTAGACATAAAACTTAAAACAAATAGAGCTCAAACTCGAGTTTTTGTAAGATAAACTATGTGAGTACAAGCTTAACACAGCTTGACTCGACTTGCTTACATTTGTAGCCGTAGGATTCCACTACATATATAGCATGGTATCAATTTACACTAGATATAAGTTATGAAAAAGAGTTAGTGATAGGAAATGGTACAAACGATACAACGAGGTCGAGTAAATATCTAAACATATTTGATACGTTATTGTCATATACCATTTATATGTAACTAAACAACCGAAATGCTAGAAGGCCAAAGATAGATCAAAGCAGGCCATAACTTTGTCATTCTCAATTGTCTTCATGTTGCAAGTCCATATATGCCTGGCTTATAATTATAATGTTACGTTATGCTCTCCTTCTTAACACATGATATCAAGAACGTGAAATTTAGTAATATATAATATAAATTGCCAAATAAGTCATTCCTTGATCATTAGAATCACTAAATTATGAATGCATGATTGTATCTATAACTACAATTACGTGGAATTTTTTTTTACGAACACCTTCAAAAGTGATTAGCTAATCACATGTTAAAAGGCTTTTCGTTTATCGTTACATGGCTTGTACTTGAATTTTTTTTATCTATAATACTGAAGGTTTAAGCTTTACTTAGACAAAACTATAGAATTTACAGTGCATATCAGTTTCTTATTAAAAAAACTAAAGTCATATCGTCCGTACTATAAATTTTGTTACAATAACCCTTATCATGTTTTAAAAATAATTTTTATAAGACGTTGTCAAACATTTTAAAAAGCATGTATCAGATCCTAAGACTTTTAAATAATCAATATACTTTTAAACATATAAATTTTTATTTCATTTTTTACCATTTTATACGCACCCTTTTTTTTCGTATTTTCTAGTAATTTGGTTTTATTTATGTATTTGTGTGATCCAAGCTTTTTTGGGATGTGAAAGATTTACCGAGTAACAAATCACATGATTCATGGAACATCAAACGCTTTTGGCTTAAAAATGAGATCACATGAATAGGCAAGTTTTAAGATTGTCTTTGACTACACTAAAAGTGGGTTACAATGTCACTAATTGGAAGCAAGGTATCATCATCCTATTTCCCTAAAATCACTCTTTGATGTGTATGTATCATCTTATAGTGAATTGTTAAAGTCGAAGTTTTTTTTATAAAGTAAAATATTATTACTTACTATTAAAGTCATAGTTAATTTGTTTGTTTTTAATATTTTGAGAAATTATTTTGACAAGTAAAATAATTCGGATTATTATTACTTAATATATTTAAGTTTTGATAGGTAATTCCTATATAAAAAAACGATGCATACACATAAATTGTATGTATGTATAGTATTTTTAAGATATAAATTATCCTCATAAGTCTCATAGATAATAATGTAGACAGTATTTTTAACAGTTAATTGACTAAAATATATTGAAGTTAACTTAAGTTGTTATTTACACAATGAACTTCGAACTTTCCCTATCGGTATATCAAACTTTAAAACTTAACTTTTAATTTTTATGGTTACCTCTATAATAAGTAACTAATAATTTTAATTATCTTAATTTTTATTTGAAAGTTCAAAATATATTTTACATGAGAAATCTGTTATTATGATACCAATGTCACCCCATCGGGTTTCTGATTTTTAACAGGTCGAACGTATGTTTTAAAAGGTTTGATATATTCATTAATACAACTGTTAAAGTACTACGTATTATAATAATTTGAGTCAAGTTTTCTATATTTTAATTTACTTAGAAGTTAGAACAACAAATGTATCTGCTCTAGCATAGAGATATATTTTAGAGTTAATTTTAATATTTCTTTTTACGGGTTGACAAATGTAACAATTTTTTTTAAAAGATTAAAAATATCAATTTACCTTAAAAAATTTCATAAGTTTTAATTCAATCCAAACGTTTTTATTGTATTGGATAAAGTTGAAATAATTGATGAAACTTTTAGACTGAAATTGAAATAATTTACGAAACTTTTGGACGTAAATTGATGTTTTTAATATTTTGAATAAAAATTATTATTTTTATCAAATCTCTAGGAGCAAAACCGACCTTAGCTTAACTTTAAAACATCATTACATGAACAACAAAACATCTGTTTGTCTCAACTAATACATTGTTTAATTTTTCTGTAAATAAACAGAACATAAATTTTAGTCGTACGACTGTACGAGAACCTGCTACTCATAAACTCGAATGAGCTGCCAACATCCTACTGACAATGGTATTAAATTAATTATACTTTTGTCTAGACAAGTGTAGTAAAAGATTATAACAAAAAAAAAAAACAAATGAGAAAAAATTCAGAAGGATCATAAGATTTTACATAACTTACAAACGGTTGTCTTACCTGCAAACGCCCATCGCAATATTTTCATACGGTCATTTACCAACGGTGCACGATTAGATTACATGTGGTGGTAGTATTTTGTCCCAACAATAAAACGAATAATTGAAATAATAGAATGATGTTTAAACTAATCTTAATTAGTGAGTGTCATCACGTGGAATGACAGAGTGAATCAATTCAAAATGAAGTACAAACAGTTTTTGCGAATCTAGTGAGGATTTAACCTCACTGGCTCCGAACTCCTTGCAGACAAATAATATTACAGACATCCACGTGTCACGTAACCATAAATAATAATAATAATAATAACAATAATAATAAAACACAAGACGGACGGTGGCAGATGAAGTTAGTTTTCCTGCATCTAAATATCTGCTCCATCTGATTTGCACCAGGCCGACCAAAGGCGTTGTCTTCAATAATTTGGGATAATATAATTTTTCTTTTTATAAAAGTTTGGGATGATTTTATATATTTTGTAAAAAAAAAAAAATAGTAGTGAATCGGTTAAGGATTTTTCTAGGTTGGAGTAATTGCAACTCGACACGGGTTGCTTCAGACTTTTAGGTGGCAGCTTACCAAGGCAATATTTTTGGTAATTTTAGGTGGTTGGTATTATTTTTGGATATGAAACTTTTCGGTGCTTCTAACTTTTAGTTTTAACTAATTATATATACAAACATATTTTAACTAATTATATATACAAACATACATACGTGTATAAACACTATAATATTCATGTAACATGATTATACTTTTAAGTTGTAAAATACTTGTAAACAATGTCTTCATGTCTTGAAATGTACATGATTGTCCCATTTTGTATCTCAAATGAGCTAATTACCACAAAAACTAACACAACTTTTTGTTTTCCGCTAAAATAGATCTTTTTTTTTTACCGGCAAATCTATCCTACTGCTACTTTTAAATTACACCAAGTTATACCATGCCTGGGTTTGAACCCAGGGCCTCCCCGCTAAAAGGTAAACCTTTACCAAATGAGCTAGCCCCCATTTGACGCTAAAATAAATCTATCAACCCAATTTTGGTGGATTAAAATCCAGGAACTTTTTAAAATACAAGTGTCAATGAAATCAATGATTAATGTTGAAAACTAGAACACTCGTTACGTATAGGGGAGGCTATGTAGATGGTTCTTTCTTTCTTTTTCATTTTTTTTTTTGGATGAATCACTACATATATTTCGTCTTATAGGACATAGGACGTATTCATGTCAGTATATTTTTACATTTTGATAACTTTAGAATTTTTGTCGTGGTCTAGGTGTAAAATCAATATTTTTATATTTTTTCACAAAGTATGTGTTAAGAAATCTAATATACCAAAATAAAGTTTACTGGCTTCCTCATAGAAAATAAGAAACTATTTTGATTTTATGGGACTTGTGTACACCATAACTATATGGCGTAACTAGTAAGATACAATAAAAAGTGAATCATATATCTTGTACTTTAGAAAAGAGTCCACTCATCCATACCAAAATAGGTGTATATATGAAATTTATTCTTGTATTTCTTGCTGTATAAGTAAATAAACCTACATATTAATCTCCACAAAGGATTTAGTTGATTTCGCACATTACCACTAACCTAACAAGTTATCGTTAGGTATAGTTTAACATTCTTTATTAAAAATATTTACTATTAAAATGATAAGGTTAGTGTTCATACAACTTATTTTTAATAGTAATACAATTATAATAAAAAATAAAAATATTATTATTTTCTTTATTTTTTTATCCAAGTTTAAAATATATATCTTAAAAACAAGGGAGCATTTACCTAATAAAACCTTTCGGAACCAAAGGGTTTTAGCCCAATGGTATCTGATGTTTCTTTAAATCCAAGTAATGAGGGTTCAAATGAAACATGAAGTATATATGTGAATTAAGGTATAGAATTAAGGAGTGTGTGCCTACCGTTTAAAAAAAAAAAAAACCCCCTTTTTTCGTCCGTTTTTGGTTTTCAATGTGAGTAAAAGATTATATGCCCTTTGAGCTAAATGTTAAAATGTAAGATGATAAAGGATAAGAGAAAGAATATGGATTCCCAAAGGGTCACCATGAAGATGAATATTATTCTTGGATGATATCGATGTTTACATGTGGTGGTTTATGTATATATTCCATCTCGAAAGCTTTGTAAATATTCTCTTTTATCGACCGCACAATAAATAGTTTAAAATAAACTTTTAGAGAAAGTGGTAAGAAAAAAATATACACCATGTAGAGGGGTTCATCTCAAGGAAAGTGATAAAACCCACAAGTATGTAGGAATTTTTTTTTAATTTTTTTTTAAATTAAATTAACTCTGTCTAATGGGGACATGAACATTTCGGTATTAAGTGATGTACCATTAACTAAAAATTTATGAATTCTAATATTGTAAGGAGCAAGACGTAGTAATTTTATTCTCGAACAACCTATGTAATGTTGTAAAAAGTAAAAATTAACCAGTTAGTGTTGATGGTAGTTCCATAATACATAAAAGTTACTAATGACTTGAATGGGTAAAAGAGGTATCCACACTTTTCTTTACTTTTTTTCATATACACAAATACATACCTTTTTTTTCATAAAAGGTGTATATAATTGTGGGATTGTGTTTAACCCATTTAAACAACACGTTTTGCCTATTTAACATAATGTAGATATGTGTCTAATGTGTTTAAGAGTTATGATTACACCTTACATGGTACGTTCATCCTCATTTACATGATGTGTGTGTGTGTGCGCGTGTGCTAGAAACATGAGTGGTTTAATGGAAGCAAGTACCCTTGTCTGTAAAACACACGCGTGTACATATCCCCTCTCTTTTAGCTTTCTATGATTTTTATTGAAAAAGATGCCCTTGTATGATAACTGCCCTGGTTCCGCTATATATACACATAGAAAGTCTAAAATACATAGTTCATTTAATTTGTGTACAAAGTGGGGCTGAAATTTTACGCAAAAAGGATGAACACTTAAGTATTAACTATCACACGGTGATAGAATTATCACAAAAATGTTATGATATCATCGTGTGGGGATAGAATAATCACCCGTTGGTTAAACTATTACGGAAGAATTATCATGCAGGCAATGGCGGAGGTTAATAGGGGCCGGAGGGTAGAGGTGATCAAAAAAACCGGTTCGAGAACCGGTTTCACCAAAAAAACCGAAACCGGTTTTGTGCCCAAACCGGTTTGGGCCAAACCGGTTCCAACCCGACCCAAACCGGCGGTTTGGAATAGGTTTGGATATTTTCTCGTGCAAACCGGTTTCAAACCGATATTAAAATTGGTTTAAAAACCGGTTCTTAACCCGGTTCACAAACCGGTTTTCAAACCGGTTTTTAAAAAATAGTCGTTGGGTAACGGCTATATAGCAGTTTTTTAGCCGTTGGAGCCTCTTTTTGACCGTTTTTGGGTGGTTTTTTTACCATTATACCCCCAATAGGTTAGTATATATATGTAGTGTATGTTTTGGTTGAATCACAACAACTTAAAACGCTCTCAACTCTCAAAAATCGCAAAAAACGCTCAATTCTTTCATTCTACAAAACTCTCTCTCAAATGGCTTCATCTAGTGCTCAATCATCCGTTGGTTGTGATGCGTCTTCAAGCAACGTGGTGGTAGCAATCCTTCCTACTAATAGGAACCGCGAAGTATGGTGCAATTACGATTTATGTCAAATGGCTACCGGTCCGAACAAAGCTCGTTGCAAGTTTTGTAATAAGTTTTTCAAAAAAGATGCAAACACAACTTTGAGAAACCATATTGAGCTTAAATATTGCAAGGCGTTGAAAGGTCAACCGTCTCAAGGTCAAGCTTCAATGACCAACGAAGGAAATGTTTGGGCTTATAACGTTGATGCGGTTCGGGAGCAAATGACACAGTTTGTAATTCAAGAAAGCTTGCCATTCAAACATTTCAACAACGAACATTTGACTCGACTCATTCAACGAACTCTCCAACCACGTTACACCAATGTAAGTCGTGCTACTCTTCGAAGAGATTGTTTAAAAATGTGGAAAAAAGCAAAAAATGAATTAATATCTTATTTTGAAAATTTACAAACCGGTGTTAACTTAACTAGTGATGTTTGGTCGACTCCTCACGGTTCACCGGACTCGTACATTTGTGTCACCGCCCATTGGGTTGAACCAGATTCATGGCAAATGACGAAACGTACGATTGCGTTTGAATTGTTTGATTATCCTCACACCGGTCAAAATATTTTTTATTTTATTGATAAAGTTATTAAAACGTATAAATTAGAAAACAAAATATTTTCTATATCTTTTGATAATGCGTCAAATAACACACTTGCGATAGATCATTTAAAATTAAAATATAAACCAATGTGTGACGGTGTTTTTTTCCATAGTCGATGTGTTGCGCACATCATAAACTTAGCCGTTCAAGATGGTTTAAGAACCATTGAAACAGTGAAAGATAGTTTTAAAAGAATGTTACGTGACATTTTTAGCAATAACCAAAGATATAGTAAATATCGTAAGTTTTGTAAAGATGCAAATTTCAAATGTTTAGGTCCGAATTGGGATGTACCTGCACGATGGAATTCCACTTGTAACATGTTTGAAAAGGCAATTGAACAAAAAGAAAGTTTAATAGCCTTTCATAATAGTTTGGTAAGTCGTGGAAAGGCAAATACTTACCATCCATTGGGTTGGTCCATTATTGAAGAAATAAGCAAAATACTTCAAATTTTTAAAAATACAACTACATGTCTTTCTGGAGTTTATTATCCAACGAGTCCGTTAGTACTTTACCAAATTTACTTAATGACTTCAAAATTAAATGAGATGTCGTTTAGGGGTAGACCTTATTCGGATATGGTACCCCCAATGAAAGAAAAACTTAAAAAGTATTTTAAAGAAATGCCTCCGGTTATTACATGTGCCGCTGCATTAAACCCTTGTTTAAATTTGTCGGGGGTTGAAACTTTACTTGATAAAATTACTTCTAATTTGGATTTAGAAGATGAAAACCCCTTTTATGCTCAAACTTTAAAAGCTACTTTTAATCAACATTTAGAAAAAAACGTTTGATGTTTATTTATTAAAATATGGTGAAACATCACATATCCATGAGTCATTGAGACATGCAGCACATGCCGAAAGTTCAAATGATCCAATGTTTGCTTTATATAATACTTTAAGGGATGAATGTAATAAACGTCAACGTGGTAACACTCCAAGTAGTGAACTCGGGAGGTATGGTGGAACCAACTTCTTATCTACCATGAGTCCACAAGATTTTAAAATTTTTGACTTGTTGGCTTGGTGGAAAGGTAAGGAAGATCAATTTCCCATCCTATCCACCATGGCCCGAGATTTACTAACCGTCCAAGCTTCCACGGTAGCTTCGGAATCTGCTTTTTCTGTTAGTGGCAGGGTTATATCGATAAGACGAACTCGACTCACTCTACAAGCGGTTGAAATGTCGATTTGCTTGAAGGATTTTTTGGATGCCGCGGAAAGAGTACAAGACAAATGCTCACTTGAAGGAGAATTGGAATACGAAGCAGAATTATACGAGGATGAGGTCGAGAGCGGATTGACACCAGGAATGACAGATGATGAAGCGGCTTTTGATGAGTACCTTCGTAACAGCTCCGGTTCTGGTGGCGAAGAATAAACGTACAAGTATACAACGAACGAACGGAGAAAGACCAGTCGTTGTTTAGTTTTTGTAAAACTATTATTTAATCTTCAATGTTGTTTAAATTGTTTTGTTTTTATATCATATATCTCACTTTTATTATATTTTCTCACTTTTATTATATAATAATTTAACTATTTAAAAATAAAATAATAATATTATTATATTAATAACAAAATTAATAACAATAATAATCAGTTAATATAAATATAATTATATAAATAACAACATTAATAACAACATTAATAAAAAAAATTTCAATTAATATAAATATAATTATATATTTTAACAAAAAATTTAAATTTTCTTTAAATTTGCTTTTAATTTATTTATATAAATATTATATATAAATAACCAAAAATTTTCTTTAAATTTTTTTATCATGGAATAATTAAAAAAAAAATAAACCGAACCGGTTTGGGCACGAACCGGTTTCTAAACCGGTCCAAATCGGTTTGGCCGGTTTGAAATTTCGGGGGAAGAAACCGGTTTGTAACCTGAACCGGTTTGGGTCCAAACCGGTTTTGACCAAAGTTGACCAAACCGGTTCCTGTTTGGAACCCAAACCGGTTTGGCAAAAAAACCGGTTTGTACACCACTACCGGAGGGGGCCGTCGCTCTCCTTTTTTTTTCGTTGGTAGTGTAAATTTTTGATCCGGTAGTGTAAAGTTATATATATATAGGATAGAGAACGAATGTTAACACATGTTTATTGTGATAACCCGTTAACCAAACTAGTGGTCCACAGCAGACCACGTCATCACTGTAACTTAGAGTTACAGTGGTAAACTAGTCGTACACAATGAACGTTAAATTTTTTAAAAAAATATATAGCAAGACTATACTCAAATTAAATATATTAAAATGATCTATTTAATGGTGTAATTTGTATAAAAAATAATATCATACAAAAGAGTTAAAACGGATTTAAAAAAGGGGGAAATTTTTTAAAAAATGAAGGGAAAATTGTTAAATCAGTGGTGTAACGCGATGTAAAAGTTAGTTACACTACATAATCATGTTATAAGTGTTTGTTACATTAGTGTTAACGGGTTATCGCAATAAAGGTGAGTTAACAACCATTCCTTTTCCTATATATATATATAGGATTAGGTTCAAATGAAAACCAAGAGAAATTGTGTAAACTAATAAACCAAATCTACACCTTTGATTTGTTAAGATCAATAGCTTAGATTTTTTTTGAATAAAAAAATTTAGAAGTTAGTAATTTTATGGGACCATGTGTTGAAAATGTCAAACAAATCTAAGCCATTGATCTTAAACATTAAAGGTGTAGATTTGGTTTATTGGTTTACATAATTTCTTTTGGTTTTCATTTGAACCTTCCCATATATATATATATATATATATATATATATATATATATATATATATATATATATATATATATATATATATAAGCCACAAAAGTACAAACTTCTAAATGTTTTATTCAAAAAAAATCTAAGCCATTGATCTTAATATATATATATATATATATATATATATATATATATATATATGAGGGTTCTTGAGAAAATCAATACTTATGTGAAAATAAAAAAAACCACGGAAATCAATAACATAATTTATATTTTTTTTGTTATTTTAATTGTTAAAATGTTATTTAAGTATTTGATACATATATGTTGGACATACATACGATAATGAAGAGTCTTACATATATGTAACACTATGTCGAATGAAAAATGGTTACGTATGCGTAACCTATGTGTGACGTATACGAAATACCATGCTACGGTTTTCATTTGATCCATACCCTTATTTGTATATACTCACATACATAAATAGAGGGTAGTGATAAAAAACTTTTAAATTATGTGACCGGTTTCATTGGTTTCTCTAGTTTTCTCATAACCCTGTGCTTTTCTTAGGATCCCTCCTCTATATATATATATATATTATATCCTAAACAGGATAAGTCTTTGACAGAAGAAGAAGAACAGATTCAACAGATATACAAGCAGTCAATAGAAAAAATACACAGTTCATCTCAAGTCTCACTACCACAGTTAGTGATAAGACCAGATGAAATTACACAATTCTATAGACAGCAAAAACAGTTTACACAGTCAAGGGAAAAACGCCCTTTGCATACCAATTTCATACCTAAATCGGTATTGGAATATGGAACATATGCACTACAGATTTGTACAGATTCCAGTAAAAAGTTTCGTCCTATCATAGGAATGAAACTTACAGACAAGCAGCAATGCTTGTTAGATAACTTATGGCATATTCAAACCATGCCACAAGCATCAACATTTAAAGTTCAGGTTTTAAATGCTTTAAGCATTTACTTTCAGGAGCAAAGTTTAAAAACACCTGAAAGACAGTTTAAAACAAAACCGAATTTTACACATTATGTCATATACAGAGGTACAAAAATTGGTATTTTTAACAAATGGAATAGTGTTATCCCTCATATAACAAATGTCCCTGGGGGAGCAACTTGGAAAGGTTTTACAAACTTCTCTGAAGCATTAAAAGATGCAAGAGAAAAATTTGGTATACAAAACTTTTACATAGAACCCGAAGAGGTTAAAAGCTTTTCCGATATTGCAAAACAAAACCCTGAGCAGTATATACAAGCTCAGCAAGAAATGATTTCAACATTGAAATCACAGTTAGAGGAAAAAACAAAAAATACACAGAATATACAGATAAAAATAGAAAATAGCATGTTAAAACAAAAAATTGCTATACTCGAAGCAAAAAATACACAGTTATTACAAAGGCTCGAGAAAAAAGAAGAAAAAACAGTTGTATACAGAACTTATGAATCCTTTAGAATAAGGATTCTTGATACACCCTGGTGGCAGACCTTGAAGCCAGTTACAGAAAGATTTCCAGAATTCGAAAGTCTTGTTTCACAAAAAGTTTGTGCAGAATTCCCTTTGATTCTGTATGACCTACAGCAGCAGATTATAGACTTAGCCTTCAGATTCGACAGCGAAGTGCAAGGATTCACAGTAGTAGAAAGAACAAACGACGAAGGAGAAGGAATCGGCCTTCTGTTACTTCAAATACACCATCCTACAAAATTAACAGACGAACAGATAATTCAAAATATTTATCACAGGTCCTATTCCTAAGTTCTGTTGTGTACCATAATTTGTTTTCCATGCTTCATGTATAGATTTTCCTAAATCTCCTGGTAATTTTACAAAATATTTATCACAGAGAGTATCGTCCATAGCTTTTCCTGTCTGAGATAATATTCTAGTGAAGTCTAGTGTAAATTCATTTATGTATTTCATGTCTGCTATACTTAGCTGTTCTAAATTTCTTATGGCTGTATCTTGTATTAAACTGTTGTTTTTTGCTGGATCAACTCCTAATATAAGAGTTCTAATTTGTGATGTGAAGTTATAAGGATTATCTCCTAGTGCTTTAAGGTTGTTTATTTCTTCTGAATTTTGTGTTTTCTTACTCTGCCATATTCCTAAGGCTATTGGTCCTAATGTTGTTTCTAGATATGCAAACATATCCATACTGTCTTTCTTATTTGTTTCTCATAATCTTACTACATTCTGTTCCCATGTTAATACTTCATCTATCCATAACTGTGGTTTTTGTTGTTCGAGTAACAACATGTTTGTACTGTATATCTGTCCTATAGGTAATCTTTTTCCCTTTCCTATTAGATTAGATTCCTGTTGATAACTAACTGTCGGTTGTTCCCATGGTTCTCTTCCATGAGTTTCTTGATGTGTACCGCTATGTTCTCCTACCCATTCTATCTTTGGTCTTTTTAGCGGGTTGTGTATTTGTGCATCCATAAAGGTTTGTTCTTGTTTATAGAAATCTGATATCATTGTTTTTCCTTTTATAATATCTTCTATTAATGGTAGATTGTAGTATTCCTGTAGTTTTTTATAACTTTCTTTATAAGTCATTCCTAAGTCTAACATGCATTCTATGATCATGTCATCTACTTCTTGTTGTATATTTAATTCTGTAAATTTTCTGTCTATAATTTGTTCTATTGTTTTATTTGTTTCTTCTAACTTAAAGCAATCTATAGACTCTTCTTCAAAGTCTAAAAGTGTGTAATCCATTGTTTCCTCTTGTTCAAACTTTAAAAAGTTTGTATCTAGTACTTCGTTATCTATATCATATTCGTTATCTGTATAGTATATTGGCAGTGTTTCTTCTTCTATATTCATAAAATGATACTCTTCGTTATCATTTTCCTCTGTTTGTCTTTCTTTAAAATCTGTAAATCTTAATTTTTGTTTTCCATCAATTTCTTCGTATATATAACTTTTCTTTGGTATTAAGACTGTATTACTGTCGTTTTCTTGTAAATCTTCTAAATCCCATTCTAATCCTGTTAGTTGTTCTGGATCTATTTTTATTGGTTCTATCATTTGTATAGATTTTGATGCTATTGTTTTAACAATCCCTTCTATGTTTACTTTGTATTTCATTCCTGAACTGTTACTGGCTTTTCCTAGTATTCCTATACTTATTACTAGGTTATTACCTTCATAATCTTCGTATCTTTTTGTTTTTAAGGCTATTTTAATATTCTGTAAGTCTTTTGTATCTTTTAAGATATCTGGTGTATAATAGAATATTGCTATATTTTGACTCAGATCTACTTCCATCCCTGAGATTATAGCTTTTTTCATTTCTGTTTTCCAACTTTTATCAAGTATTAGGGCTAAGAGTTTTGTTCCTAGGTTTTTTCTTCCTAGGGCCTTAACTCCTATTACTATTAATCCTATGTGTACAAAATTTTTATTTTGTCTTTTAATTTTTTCTATAGTTTCTGGTGAGAAAAGTTCTAATGTTACTGTGTTGTCTACTACTCTTAAACTTTCTTCTCTACTACTTTTTATTAGTATTGTGTTTATGTTTAATCTTCCTGTTTGATATAGAATCCTTGGATTTAATATATCTAACTGGTGTTGATTGTATAGTTCTAGATTTCTGTCTAAGTCTATTTCTTCTTCGAGCTGTGTTATTTGTCTATTGCTATTAGATCCTGATCCTCTTCTAATTATTCTGTTTAAAAATCTATCTGATGTAATAGTATCCTGTATATTACCTGTAGAATTCCTAGCTTCCTGTATAGTTCTACTTCTTCCTAAGAAACTGTTATTATTCATTTTCTTGGTTGCCAATGTGTATAAGGTATAGGCTTTTTATTTGTTTTTAATTTTTGTAATGCCTCTGTAATTTTTTCTACTTCTAGAGCTATATTATTTTCTGTATTACTTTTGTTTGTTTCGTTTATTATTGTATTAGATTGATTTTTTATATAATCTAAGTTTTGTGATATTTTTCTAATTTCTGTTATTAAGCTTTCTAATATCTGTTTATTATTTGTTACTTCTTTCTGTAAATTAATACTTAAATTAATAAGTAAATCTACTAGAGTGTTTAACTGTGAATTGTTTGTGTGCAAACTGTGATCGCAAGAATCTTTGATATTACAGGTTATAGTAAAATTATCTGTTTTAAGAGCTTTTTGGTGAGTTTTCTCAGAAAATTCTAAGTTTAGAAATTCTAAGCGTTTTATGATTTGCGAGCTACCGATGATTAATAAAATACCTACTCTTTAACTCTTTTTCTCCTTATTTCCAGTTTTATCTCTTATATATTTTCTTATATCCCAGCTTAATTAGAAAAGCAAAGTAATATAATCACATATTTAGAACTAATTGCTTGTACTAAAGAAACCCTTTCGTTTATAAAGTTATCAAAGCAACCTTCTTTCCCATAATCTTCACCTAAGAGAGTTCTCCAATAACACAGGCATAACACGCCATAAAATGGAGCTTGTCTTAGTCTTTTAGATTATAAGAAAGACTCTGCTCTGATACCAATATATCAGAGGGGGTACGGAAATGACTCTAATTCATGAGTGGAATTAGAATCGTCAGAGAAGAGGGGAAAACTTACGGGTGAAAGTATGCACAGCGGATGTTGGTGTTGAGACAAGAGTATGCACAGCGGTTGAAGGTTGTACCGAAAGGGGAAAATCTTTTTGTTTTTTTTTTGTTTTTTTATAGTATGCTGGGTTATAATATGAAGTGCTGGATATAACTGGGAGAGTAAGGAAAGTAGAGAGTTAAAGAGCGGCGAAGAGTTTAGTGTGCACTGAAAGTCATAGTATTATTGCTTTCAATGGTTTTTTCGGTGTTGGTCTATTTACAAATGAATTACAAATGCCGTTATATAGGCAAACGAATCGGCTAAATTATTCGACTAAACACTAAAGTCAAAAAGCTATACAATTAAAGTCAAAAAGGCTAGTGGCCTAAAAAGAAAAAGAAAAAGTTGTCTGCCATGATTTGTAATCGATAATTGCTGCTTACGTCATGGCTTACGTCATTGGTTTTGTCTTGTATAATCTGTCGTCATTGTATGCGTCACGTCTTTTTAGAAGTCTCTGTGTGTGCTGTCGATTGACTGTGGACTCGAACAATCCTGTTCGTCGTCTTCGTCTTCTAGGTTGACGATATGGTCTAGCTGTAGAGTGTCTCCTTCCCCTGCAAATGGTAGAAGCATACTCCAACTTGTTTTTGCATATACCTGTATGTAGTGTCCTTCTCCTATTAATCTGTATTGTTGCCAAGGAAAACAATCAGGGATTTCGGGAGTCTCCTGATGTCTTTTAACAAATTGTTCGAAATCTGTTGTAGGCTGGCTATGTGGGTAACTTATCCATGGTAAATGTGCAAAATCTATGGTGTTACCGGACTTTGTCATTGCTCTTTGTAGATAAGCGTCTGTTTTTTGTTTGTTGTGTTCGATAAAGATTCTCTTTCTTGCTGGTCTGTATGTATAAGCGTCGGCAAACGGGAATGAAGCAATAATCTTACAACCAATGATTGGTGTTGTAGATCTTGCTGCAATGTTTCCTGCTGTTAAAATGATCTTCTCCCCAAGCTGATTTAGAAGATCCTCTGTTCTTTTGTTTAATTTTATTTCTAAGTAATCAATCATACCGTGATGGTAGAATTGAATTATCTGTTCGTCTGTTAATTTTGTAGGATGGTGTATTTGAAGTAACAGAAGGCCGATTCCTTCTCCTTCGTCGTTTGTTCTTTCTACTACTGTGAATCCTTGCACTTCGCTGTCGAATCTGAAGGCTAAGTCTATAATCTGTTGCTGTAGGTCATACAGAATCAAAGGGAATTCTGCACAAACTTTTTGTGAAACAAGACTTTCGAATTCTGGAAATCTTTCTGTAACTGGCTTCAAGGTCTGCCACCAGGGTGTATCAAGAATCCTTGTTCTAAAGGATTCATAAGTTCTGTATACAACTGTTTTTTCTTCTTTTTTCTCGAGCCTTTGTAATAACTGTGTATTTTTTGCTTCGAGTATAGCAATTTTTTGTTTTAACATGCTATTTTCTATTTTTATCTGTATATTCTGTGTATCTTTTGTTTTTTCCTCTAACTGTGATTTTAATGTTGAAATCATTTCTTGCTGAGCTTGTATATACTGCTCAGGGTTTTGTTTTGCAATGTCGGAAAAGCTTTTAACCTCTTCGGGTTCTATGTAAAAGTTTTGTATACCAAATTTTTCTCTTGCATCTTTTAATGCTTCAGAGAAGTTTGTAAAACCTTTCCAAGTTGCTCCCCCAGGGACATTTGTTATATGAGGGATAACACTATTCCATTTGTTAAAAATACCAATTTTTGTACCTCTGTATATGACATAATGTGTAAAATTCAGTTTTGTTTTAAACTGTCTTTCAGGTGTTTTTAAACTTTGCTCCTGAAAGTAAATGCTTAAAGCATTTAAAACCTGAACTTTAAATGTTGATGCTTGTGGCATGGTTTGAATATGCCATAAGTTATCTAACAAGCATTGCTGCTTGTCTGTAAGTTTCATTCCTATGATAGGACGAAACTTTTTACTGGAATCTGTACAAATCTGTAGTGCATATGTTCCATATTCCAATACCGATTTGGTATGAAATTGGTATGCAAAGGGCGTTTTTCCCTTGACTGTGTAAACTGTTTTTGCTGTCTATAGAATTGTGTAATTTCATCTTGTCTTATCACTAACTGTGGTAGTGAGACTTGAGATGAACTGTGTATTTTTTCTATTGACTGCTTGTATATCTGTTGAATCTGTTCTTCTTCTTCTGTCAAAGACTTATCCTGTTTAGGATATATAATCTTTGCTTTTCCTTTATCTTTTTTCCTGTCCATCTGCAATAAACCATTTGTTTATGTTTCGAGATAACATATCTGCTATCCCATTATTTCTTCCTTTTATATGTTCAAAATTCATAACATAACCATTTCCTTGTATAATGTTTTGTAAATTGACCCATCTGGTTCTGTTTATCTTTTTACTTTGGTCGTTTTTTATAAATTTAACGATTGCTTCACAATCGGTTCTGACTGTAAATTCTTTGTTGAGAAAGATTTTGAATTTTTCTAATGCATAAATTAATGCTTGTATTTCAAAATCTATTGTAGTCCAGTTTGTTTTATTTTGAAAGTTACCGCTTGTATAAGCGCAAATCTTTTTCTCTTTCTTTGTACTGTATTTACTTGGTTTACATAGAAGGACTGCTCCCCATCCTTCTTTGCATCCATCTGTTTCAATGATTATATAGTCTGTAACTAAGGGTAATTCTAGGGGTTTAATATTTTTTACCGCTTTTTTAATTTCTTTAACCAATTTAATATCTTCTTGGTTAAAATACCTTTGACCATTTTTTGTAGTTTTACTGTATATTGGTCCAACTAGTTTTGACAAATTTGGGATAAATTTTCTGGCATAGTTTACCAGACCCAAAAATGCTTATATTTGTTTTAAATTTTCAAATTTTTCTGGAAAATTTAGAATTTTTGTAGAAATATGTGGTTGTAATTCTATTTTTCCATTTCCAATTTCTAGTCCTAAAAAAGATATTTTTTTTTGAATAATTCCATTTTTTGTTTAGAAACGACTATACCATTTTTCTTTATTTCTGTAAAAACTTGCTGAAGATGTTCTTCGTGTTCCTGTACTGTATTGCTTGCAACTAAAATATCATCAATATAAACTAAACAAAATTCAAATTTTAAAAATATACTATCCATAAATCTTTGAAAGATTAAAGGTGCATTTTTTAGTCCAAAACTTAGGACGTTCCATTCATACTGTCCTTCAGAGCATGTGAAAGCTGTCCATGGTTTAAAAATTTCTTCTAGCTTTAACTGATTGTACCCTGATTTTAAATCGAATTTTGAAAATACTCTTTTATTCTGTATGAGATTTAATAAACTGTCTTTGTTAGGGATATTATATCCATCATCTATTGTATTGTCGTTTAATCTTTTATAATTGTAAACTATCCTAGCCTTTCCTCTTTTTATTTCACTATGGTTTCTTACTAAAAAGGCTGCAGATCTGTGAGGACTTTCTGATTTTTTGATTAATCCTTGACTCATCATTTCAGGGATTTGCTTTTTAAATTTCTCTTTGTCTAATGGGCTGTATTCTATGTTTGCTGTTCTAATTACTATGTCGGGGTTTTTTAATTGTATTTTACAAATATAATTTACTCTTGCTTTTGTTATGTCTTCCCCTATGTATCCTATTTTCTATAAATGCAAGATCATAAGATGATTTATACTCTTTGTAATGTCTTTTCCTTTTTCCATTTCGTGACTTAAGAAATCTGTGAGAAGTTTTAATGGTTCGCTTTCTATCAAATTTTTTCTGTTGTGTGTTTTTAAAAGTCTAAATTTCCTTTATCACCTCTTTTTTGAACGATTTCTGTTGTACTTCTATATCTTAAGGTTGGTATTGTATATAACTGTTTACTTAATGTTATAAAATTTTTTGTAATTGTTACTGCCCCATTTAATCCTATTATAAAATTTAATCCTATTACAAAATCTCTTGATTTTATTATTATTATTATTATATATATATATATATATATATATATATATATAGGGGAGAGTTCCTGAGAAAACCAATAGTTATGTGAAAACCAAAGAAAACTACGAAAACCAATAACATAATTGATAACTTTTTTGTTATTTTAATTGTTAAAATGTTATTTAAGTATTTGGTACATATATGTTGAGCATACATACGAGAATGAAGAGTCTTACGTATACGTAACACTATGTCGAATGAAAAATGGTTACGCATACGTAACCTATGTGTGACATATATGTAAAACCATGCTACGGTTTTCATTTGATCCATACCCTTATTTATATATACTCACACATATATATAGAGGGTAGTGACAAAAAATTTATAAATTATGTGACCGTTTTCATTGGTTTTCTCTAGTTTTCTCATAACATTATAGTTTTCTTAGGATCCCTCCTCTCTCTCTCTCTCTCTATATATATATATATATATATATAGAGTTGCCCCCCCCTAAAGATTTTAATTTCGCGAACCCCCCCCCCCCCCAAATTAGAGTATTGAAGCTCCGCCACTGCATGTAGGGATAAAACTTTTAAGCAAGAAGGATTAACACTGAAGTATTAATTATCACACCGTGGTAAAATTATCATAAAATTATCATGGAGAGATAGAATTATCAGGCATAAGGGACTATTATACATTGATGGAATTATCACGCAAGTCTTAATCCATCATCCATGATAACTATGTATACTTGTACGCAAAATAGACTTTGTGTTTTAACATTACCTAAGTTATTATATAGAGTACAAAAAACATTAAAATAGTACAAAGTTACCAGGAAGCAACACATATAATGGAGGAGAAGGGTAATTTCATTCGCGTCATAATTACGCATAAAAGATATATAATTACTCAAGTTATATGATAAATACACAAGTTAAGTAATTGCGCAAGGTAAGTTTATGCTCCATTTTCCAAAAGGGCAAAATGAAGAAAAGGGAAAGAATAATGATGGGCGAATGACGGGAATTGAACTAGCGCGTGTTGGATTCACAATCCACAATCTTGATCTACTTGGCTACATCCATCCCTACCCCCGCACAGGTTTTAGGTTATTTTCCCTAATAATAATTAATCAAGTTGTAAAATAAGTAGCAAGTTATATAATAATTATAATTATGCAAGGTATATATATAATTATACAACATATGTTTATGATTATTCACAACAAAAAGCTCAAGGTATAAAATATAATTACACAAGTTATGTTTATAAATATGCAAGTTATGTTTATATTTACGCAGGATAATAATTACGTAAATTATATGCAATTTTTTTTTAAGTTGTTATTGATTAATTGATTCAAACTTGTGATTATTATAGATTCATTAAACTTTTTTCTATATAATAATATTTATTATTTAGTTATATATTTATCATAAAAAAATATGATGTGTTTATATAAATAATAAGCTTCTAAGACTAGTCAAACTCACAATATGAAATTTAAGTTTGAGCTCAATTTAAACTTTTGGCTAACTGATCTTGAATGGCATATGAGTCAGAGTAACTCAACTAATTTACAACTACTATTAGGATCGATCATTAATCATAACCGATTTTCTTCGTACATGAATAACATGAAGGATATATTAGTTTAATTAAATAAAATATTGGATTAAAACTAAAATCAGAAACATGTAACATTCTAGGATATAAATGGATCAAATACCACATGCAAACATGCACTTGTTTGTTTGTCAATAGAATGCTTAGTTTAATATTTTATTTTACCAATAGTTAATCAAAGAGAATTATTTCTAGAACAGAGTTGTATACGAGTAAAGACGAGTACAAGTTCAACAAAATGTGATTGAGTAAAACTATTAAAAATATACTACAACACCGGAACACAAACCCAAACTGTTATTAGATGAGGGTTTGCACTTACTCCTTTAATATCTACTGAGGTATGAAGAGCTGTTATTTTGTTTTTCATGTCTACTCAAGTTGTGTCAAACTAGTGTTCGATGTTCATGCTATGAGGCCGGAACGTAATGCTTTAACTTTAAGCTTGTGAACGTAGATATAATTAAGTACGTCACAATATGTTCGTACAACTCCAAGAAAAAACGGTAGGTTTAGAACATAGATTAAAATATTAACCTGCTACATGATGGTGCTCACAATTGTTTTGCGCGCTTATAGTTATGAATTGGGGTCGGATGAACTGATAGAACAAGTGTGTTAAAATCTGTAATGTAAAGTTAAAGAAAGATCATATATACTAAGTTGTGCTTAATGTGTGGGTTTTCAATTCCGCTACTCATACATAACCTTAGAGGGTTCCTACACTAGAAGTGCTTGCAAATCTCTTCTCGCATCATGTGGGAGTTACGACACTCCCCTGATATGTTCATCACAAATGAAACTACTAAGTGAGACAGATTGACTGATCCTAGGGTGATCAAGAAGCCGCATAAGGCTTGAAAATACGGTCCCTTGGCATTAAGCTCGACTGGTTTATCTTCAAAGAGCTCGAACTTGAATTCAATTTGTTTGAACGTTGGGTTCGACTCGTTATTTATTTTATTATTTAATTATATGTGTGTGTGTTTTTTCACTTGTATAAAATTATTTTTGGTTTTTATCATAGTTATAATACAAATATATAAAGTTAATTTCAGTTTTACTCTCTAAGATTTAATTAAAGTAACCATTTTCTTTAAAAAAGATTAAAAACATCAATTTACCTTCAAAAGTTTCATATGTTGTTTCAATTTCACTCCAAAAGTTTCATTATTTTAGATAAAATTAAAACAATTAATGAAACTTTTGGATTAAAATTGAAACAATATATGAAACTTTTGTACATAAATTGATGTTTTTGATCATTTGAAGAAAAATAATTATTTTTAACAAATCTTAAACAGTAAAATTGAACTCAACTCTATATAATAAAACTCAAATAGTTTAATTCGTGGATGAGAAATGAACATAGAAAAAGGCAATGTTTGCATATGTAAGAAGTAGAGATCGAGAAGAAATAAGAATGGATGATCACATGGAAGGCACGTGCAAGACAGGAAACGTGACGTGGGCCCTGAGTTAGAGGAAGCATCCACATGAAAGTGTTATTCCATCTTCCATTGCATGTGGTTTTTGTAAGAACCCCCAGGAAATCATACACTGCGTGTGGGTCTAGCGTAACACCGGTGGAGAAGCAACTTCCTCTGGCCTGAGTATGCTTATATCTCACGTGCCCCTCCTGTGCTTCCGCTTCGCTGTGTGTCACGTGCTTATTTCTGTTATTATTACTTTTTTTTTTGACTAATAAGTTTTGAGTATGGTCCCTCGACTTATGTTCAACTTGCAACTTTATTCGTGGTGAGAGTAATTCACAATATGATCATATGCTTTTCTTAAAGTTAAAAGAGGTGGATCTTCCGGTTGGCCTTTTGGTTTGATGGTATGAGGTAGAACTGATAAGTTTTGAGTATAGTCCCTCGACTTGTGGTTTGAGCTTGAGATATTTTAGGTAGGACTGTAAACGAACCGGAGTTTAGTGAACGGTTTGTGAATTGTTCAGCTGGAATTTCGTTTATTTTTGTTTGTTTAATAAATGAACATACACGAAAAATTTTATGTTCGTTTGTTTAATAAATGAACGGACATGAAAAAAAATTATGTTCGTTAAGATAAACGAATGAACATGAAAGAAGTTGCATTCATTCATTTATGTACATGAACATTCAATAATGTTTTCGTTTGTGTTTGTTCATTTAAAATTTATATTTTTATGGGTTTTAATTTTAAAAAATATGAAACCCTATTATAGTATATGTCTCCGTCAATGTTCTTCATTTGACCAATTTCAATTTCATTTTATGTTAAAGTTTAACAAACTTCTTAATTTGTGTGTTAATTATATTTAGAGTTAATCTCGGTTTTCGTCCCTGAGTTTTGTACATGTCTTCATTTGAGTACCAACATCTAATTTGTCTTTATTATTGACCTGAGTTTTACAAATCGTTTATGTTTTCGTCCTTTTAAATAACGGTGTTAACATTTTTATTAGATTTTTTTAAAAGACCAAAATATCTCTAAGAGCTTAAATGATTTACAAAAACATCTCACCACTCTCTTGCTTTTCAATTTCTCTTTCTTCTCTCTCTCTCTCTCTCTCTCTCTCTCTCTCTCCCAACTGTAAAGCAACTCACCTACCCCCACCCTTCGACAGCCACCTCCACAGCTACCATCAACGTCTGCAAAACACCAAATAGCCATCACCTCCAGATGCCACGCTGCCTTGTGTGCCTGCAGTAGCCACCACCATCTACCCTACCCTTTCTTCTTCTTAAAAATACACAATTCCTCTTCTTAACAAAACCTAATCCTACAAGAGCACCACCATTGTTGCCACAACTATCACGTGCCGATCACTCGATTTGTCTCCGCCACAGCCAAAACCAACATCGACGCAAACTCTGTGTGTGTAGATCTGACCACCTAAAATCAAACATATATGATCAACACATAAAAAGCAACACCTCATCTCCCTCCCTTAGTTTGTGTCGCTTCCAAATCCCCAAGATATTGCTAAGATTTGATGTGCTCTAGTCTGAGTTCTGTAACATTAGAGTGGTTGTTGGTATCAAAGTCGTTATGCGGGTACCAAATCCAACAGAGAAATGTGATGATGGTGGAGTTTTTTTGTATTATTTCAGGCGACGGTGGCTGGTTTAGGTGGCTACTAGCAGCGATAATCATGGGGTGAAGTTAAGAAGGGGTAGAGATGTTAACGGTGGTTTGTGAAGGTGGTACTCATGGGTAGATGATGATGATGATGATGATGATGATGTTCATGATGATGATGATGATGCGTAGGTGATGTGTATGTTGGGGTGGGTGGGCGTTTAAATATTTTTTGTAAAATAAATAATAATAAATTTTATATTTTAATATTTAGTTTTTATTTTTAAATGAAGGGTGTTTTGATCATTTAACACTTATTTAACACTTTAGTAAATTGGACTGTAACGGACATGATTTGCAAAACTTAGACCAATAATAGAAATAAATTAGATGTTGGTACTCAAATGAAGAAAATTTACAAAACTCAGGAAGGAAAACCGAGTTTAGATCTTATATTTATGATAATTTTGTCAAGTATGCTTGGATAGTTATATTAAGTTTGTGTTAAAGCTTGACAAATTTTCATTTGTGTTCATTTATGTTCAAGAACAATTTGTTTATGTTCGTTTGTCTTTATTTGTGTTCATTTGTGTTTGGCAAATGTTCGTAAACAACTTATAAATAGTTCATTTCCTTAATGAATGAACACAGACAAGAAATTTTGTTCGATAAGTGCTTCATGAATAGTTCATGACCAACTTTATTTTCATAATGAACGAATACGGACAAGGCCTTATTTATGTTTGTTTGGTACGGTTACAATCATACAACCCCTACTTTTAGTTCTTAGGTTTAAACATGACTTAAGGGGGTTTTCTCTCAGTGGTGAGTTTCTTCCTTGATGGTATTCTTGTCTGAGTCAATTTTGAAGCGTCGAAATCAGTATGGACAATTGTCATTCCTTATCAGGAAGGCTCACTCGCGTATTAAAAGTAGTTTCAAACATCACTAAAATAGAAAGACTAATAATATAGGTTTTGTTACTCAAAACCATATCCTATAACTAGATTAAAAACCCATGCTACGTGACGAAGTCCGTAACTATTTTCATAATTATAATCGTAACACGTAATGGTATACTTTCGAGTGTTGATAGAATAGAACTGCCAAAATCCATAACAACAAAAAAAAAAATCAATAAGAGTAAAACAAAACGTACTTTGACACTATAACAAATTATGTCTATGTTTCGTGCTTATAGTGTGCATGATTATTAATGTGTGTAATTATAACTAGGGGTGTTCAAAAAATCCGATATCCGAAAATATCCGAAATCCGATCCGTATCCAAATCCGAATAAACTGATCCGAATTCTTATTCGGATATTCGGATCGGATCTCATCCAAATCCGAATTCCTTATTCGGATTTTGGATATCATAATTTTTTTATTCGGATTGTTCGGATTATTCGGATATCCAATTAATCCGAATAAGAATTTAACTATGTTTCTAACCAATACTCATTAGCCAACTACCTATTATATTCTTAACTCAATATTAACTCAATATTAAAGAATATTAACACATTTATTTTAAAAATACAACTCACACCCTTATCTAACCTACTACTAGTTTTACACTACTAAAATTTACATCAATCAGTTATAAGCAAGGCTCGGACCTTTAATCTCAAAAAAGTTTCAACAATCTAACAACAAATGTACTATTTCTTTAATTCTTTTGTGTTTATTAATTTAATTTAAAAAATAAATAATAATTTAAGCAAAAGTCATATGTGGAGAAAATGGTAATGATTTTGGTTGGGGGGGGGGGGGGGGTGGTTTGTATCAAGATCAGAGGTAAGAGCAGTTGGTGTAATGACGTTTAAAGAAAAATTCATAATTTTGTAGCTACAAGATAGATGACTTATGTCATTTATTCTTTATTGAGTTTAAGTGTGCTCATATAACCTACGTGGAATGGTAGGGTATAAAATTAACAAGATGAAACACAAAATCTACAATAAATGCTAGGGCTCAATAAAAAGATGGGTCATAGAATCTAAAATGTATGCAAACGAAATCCTTAATGAATGAGACATATTTGTAAAATAGTATTTAATAAACAATAGACCTTTTATTTATATGATAGATTTGTATAAAGATGTTATGAATCACAAGCATGGTTGTAAAAGTCGCTAGTTGTTGCCAGGTCAGTCGACTAGTGAGTTGTGAGTACTCGGCCTAAGCGAGTAGTACTCATACATGATAAATTATAAAAAATTAATTTTTGAAAAGTTATATAGATGCCAAATATCATAAGTTTATTAATATTTATAACAAAATACATAAAAATCAATATTTATCAAAAGGATATGTTCAAACACTAAAGCAGTATTAAGAAAATAGCATTCATTTTTTTAATATGTATAGACATAGTAATCATTAAATTCTCATTTTCTAAAGTATCTTCATAAAAAACATCAAAACTAAAACATTAACCAGGAAAAAATAACAAAAATCAATGAAAAATAACAAAAATCCGACTTAACTAAGTTGACTCGAGTTGGACCGAGTAGGACGAGTTTTAATGCGTGTATTTATAACACTGGTCACGAGGATGATTATTTGGAAATTGGTCCCAAATATTTATAAGCTATAATAAAAAGCTAATTATAAGTACACATGGTTTCTTTCTAACACGTTCACCTAGGCACCACGTCTGTATTAACACATGCGCTAAATCATTCAATCTTGAGTTAGAATTAATTTGAAAAACTATTAACTTATATCAATTATCATGAATATTATATTTATTATCACTTATTACTTTTAAATTATTTAACATCTTTTCAATTATTTAGCATCATTCAATCTTGAGTTAGAATTAATTTGGAAAACTATTAACTTATATCAATTACCATGAATATTATATTTATAATTACTTATTACTTTTAAATTATTTAACATATTTTCAAAAGTTATAAGAAGGGTTATTGGATTTTAATAATTTCAAGTTTCACTTATTGGTCGAGATAAATCCCAACTCAGTATATGTTTGAAGACACTCCCAACTTTAAGTTTATTTTCTTCCAACGATCCCTTACTAACTGATACCAACTCAGTATATGTTTGAAAAATGACTTAGGTATTGATGTAAATTTGGTTTGGAAATAAGTTGGGTGGATTGTAAATTTGTAACCTATATTTTATCACGACGCGTACGATACCGCCGCAACGTGCGACGGGTACAAATACTAGTTTATATGAATCACGATGATAGACATGAAATCTAACTTGCTGCCTTTTTTTTTACTATTTGACATATTAAATGTCGCCCAATTATTGTATAATTTTATTCTTTTATTGAACCAAGGGATAGACTAGAATACTAGATACACAACGGTTAAAAGAGTGATCGTACCCATGATAGATCTGAACATTTAAAATATATTATCTTTTAATAAAAAATAAAACTGCATAATGAATCTAACAGGAATACTAATGTACGTAACATGGAGATTCATGTGGTGTTATACTCATGATAACATGAGGTCAATCAATTTTAATTTAAAATCAATTATCACGTAAAAAATCTGTAAGTTATTACTTAAAATCTTCTATTAATAAGTTCTTTTTTTGGTGTTCGTCAATTTAATTTTTATATATTTATCATAGATTTATTAAAATATTAAAAAATTAAATTATATTAAAAAGTTTGATTACAAGTCTCATTAAAACAACTAGTGTTTATTCCCCGACGCGCGCTGTGCGTCTTGAAATCGAGGCTCCAACACCATACAAATTAACTGTAGCATTGAAGTTAAATTTGTATATAGAGTATAATTATATATTTAAGCAATTGTTTATCTTTACTAAAACACAAAACTTTTTCTTTTGACTAATGATTATTTTGTTTTCTAAAATTTCAAAAAGACCATTCAACTGAGGCTAGTTTTATTCTTACATATAATAATTTTAAAAAGATCATTCACCTTATATTATATTTTTTATTTTATTTTACCACACCAACAGGGTCTCTCTATCTCCATCTTTGTTTCTTCTTTGTGACTCTTCCACCACCGCCCAACACAGCCTTTTCTTCAAGATCTGCACCCACCACAAAGTGCTCAAACGACGTGTGCTCAATAATCCCCAACACAGCCTCCCTCAACAGACCCAGCTGCATGACCCGAGACCTCATCACCCACATACCCATATCCACCATCGGCTCCATTGCCGCCAGGTTCAGATTCGCCGCCGATTGAATCAATTTTCCGGTAAAAACCGACGAGAACAGCCCTTTGGTATCCTCGAAACCGAATATCGAGTCACGGCGGTCGGCGGCGACGGTGGTGGGAGGATGGTGGTGGTGGTGTTAATGGTGGTTCTTTGTGCAAAACGGGACCTTGGGGATGAATTCACACGGCGGACGATTGATCGGATCAACTTTGAAGAGAGGCCATTGGTGGTCATAGCCATCAATGGGTAGGGGACGACAGCGGCGAGGCTGTCAAATTTGTCGCCCAGGTAGGGGCACCACCGCCAACGCCTTCCACCATAAAACCCGCCTTCACGTCCACCTCAAAATCAGCCACCGCCAAAATTTCTCTTCTACCTTCGCCACTGACCGCCGCCATCGTTACCCAAAACTGACATCACCACCCAAAACCGACATGTTCCGGTCGCCCTCACATCCTCTCTCTCTCTCTCTCTCTCTCTCTCTCAACTCATATATGTAAAAAACTGGTGCAGAGAGGGTATAATGGAAATTCTCAAAACTTGTGTGGTGTAATCTGAAAAGACCAAAAATCAACTGTTGATGGCAGTTATTTTTTTCATATATAGAGTAATATATAGTTACTAGATTTTTAACATAAAGAAATATTTTGTATAAAATATATTACACTAATACCTTCAGATGAAGCAAATATTAATATATGACATTATGTTAATTTTTAGTTTTTGTTTATATATAAGATTTTTGTTAAGTAAATTCCTTGTATTTGTCTTTGAAACAAGTAGAAGGTAAAATTGTGTTTTAAGCCAAAGAATGTCGTTTAGGATGATTTTCTAAAAGAATGTTCCTCCCAATTTTGGAGAAAAGTAAAGGAAAGATACAATACATTTGTTTTAAGTTATCAAAATTATTTAAGCATATACTAACGAGAAGTGATAGATTCATTCCATAATCAATTTTAAGTACAATATTTTATGAATCGTATGATCACTTGTATATGATATCGACAAGATTGATATACTCGACATTAGAAAGATAGAAAATTATGCAATTATATAAACATCTTATAACTCATGATTAAACATACATGTGTTTATAGGATTCTAATAGTTTTATACTTAAAACTGATTCTTTATTACATGAGTATGTAAGAGTATAATTAAAAAAATATAAATTTCTTTTCATTTATCTTCTAAATCGAAAACTTGAGAAACTCTTAGAGCATTTACAATGCTCATTATGGGGTGTTTTTGAGAAACCTAGAAAGCGTTGACGTGGAGACGTTTTTGAGTCCTGCATTGAAGCACATGCGGCTCTCTTTGGGAAACATTTACGCATGTGCCTAGGGCCTTTTATTAGACTCCTAATCTATATCTATATCTATAGTATATAATAAAAAAGTAACTAGAATGCCACATGTCATTCTTATGTTACTCCTCACAAAATTTTCCCGCTAAATTAATATATTATTTTAGTTAAGTTTTTATTTTAAGAAACTCAATAACTAGTAATAATTCATTTTGTTTTGAATTTAATTTTTTATATCATCAACTTAATTGTGTAATCATATTGTTTTGAACTATACATATTTTTACAGCCAATAAGATTCAATTTAAAAAAAAACTAAAAAAATATTTATTGATATATTTAAATATTTTAGGTTAGTGTGATTTTAAGACAACTAGTTTTTAATTTTACATGGTCAATTGTATATTATATTATTTAAAAAAGTATTCAAATATTTATAATTTATAAATGCAACTTTTTATTTTTTATTGTTATAGTAATACGTAACTTAACCATACGAAATATTTATACATTTATGAATTATGCTGTTTTCATATTTTCAACCCGTGTATTACACGGGTTTACTAAAACTAGTTCATTTTATACACACACATAGAGTTCGCTTTAACTGTATATATTCTTTGTTTTGTGTCTAAAGAAATTCAAACACGAAAAAAAATGTTAGTTTTGAATAAACATAATATATTTCGTCATTTATAAACCTTTTAATTTATTATTGTTAGTTTCAAAACGCCAATAAACGATAAGGATTTAGAATAATGATATTTATAAAAACGCATAGATTTTATTTTGCTTTGGTCCCAAGACGATCAAGTCGTCTATGCATTGAAGAGAGTCTTATTATTTTAATTTTGTTTCATTCAATTCTTTTCAACTCCAGAATATAAATAACCAATAATTTTTTTTAAAATCTTTTTATCATTTTTTTCCTTTATTTAGTTGCTCGAGAAGCATGGGTTGATGTATTGAAACTTCAAGTTCTTCTGTTACAACATTATTGTTGAAGCCATATATTTTATACTTAAAATTAGTTCCAGAGGGTATAATAAACAAAGCGGGGGACCGCAACGTAAATTCCATTGCTAGTTAATAAAATACGATAAAAGAAGTAGAGAGGTTGAAAATGTAAAGATATGAATAGTAAAGGGACGATGTATGTAAATAGCAAGGTCCACAAGTGGTAGTTTTAGTGGCGATTGGCGAAGGAGGTTGACAAGTATAACGTAGAAGGAGAATAAGAAAGAATTTAAGGTAGTGGGACACATGTTACTTCTACACCAATAGTCTCACATACCGTCATATTTACTAGGCTGTCAGAATAGCATCCATCCGTCACTGAAGGTCCATAACTGTTTACTCTTTGGACCTAGAGACAGTTGCACCGTACCTTTATTTAAATGCAAAGAGCCAAATGACATTTAGGGCAGAGATACCGAGGTCCAATGTGCATGAATATATGATGTTGATTAGCCCCGGTACGAATACCATCCCTTAAAATTTTAAAGCGCGGTGAAATTTCGCCAGGCATCACTGACTTCACATCCCTCTCATTTTGATTTTTATCCAACAAAACAGAAAAACGAGAAAAAACTAGGACGACAACATGCAAAAAAAAAAAAAGTGTCGAAACAACTGCCAATGACCTTAGTTAGTTTGTAAGTTGGTTGTTAAAACCATTCAAATGAAAAGAAATTACTAAATTATTCAAAATTGGTTTATAAATGATATAATATTTAAATTTAAAGGATATATGAGTTACACACAAAAAAAAAAAAAAAAAAAAATCTTTTAGGTGGTTAAACGTATCCCCTTCCTCTCCTCAACGTACTCTAAATGTGAGAGGTAAATTAAAAATTTTTTTAAGCAAAGCAAACATAAAAGAGTATAAAACATTAACAAATTGCATATGGTGTAACAATCATTATCAAAGCAATTTAAGCAAATCCTACATCAATCGTGGATCGGATGTACGTCGGATCCATAAGGAAGATCTAATCTCAAAACCACTAAATTATTTTCCAGTAAATTTGATGTATAAGAGAATAACTCAATATCTAAGCATCCTTTTTTTACGAAATTTTTTGATTGGAACAAAGCTAAAACTCATAACATTTTGATTCTAAGACTCACCTCTTAACATTAAACTTCAATCCCCGTCCTTTTGTTTATGTATACTTCTCTTATAATTCGCAAAGCTTGAGATATTTTGTGATGTCTCTTAAGATATGGAAATATGTTGGTGAAAACAAGGAAAAAGGTTGTTGACTCAAGTCATTTTGTAATTATCTATCTTATCAAGTACGTTATGCGAGTTTTAATTTTTTTTAAACACTTCAATTTTTTTATTTTTTCTTTTTCTTAAAAGACTTAATGTTTCATAAAATTTTTGTTTTTAATGAATATGTGTTAACAAACATAATTTTAATTTATGAAAAAATCTGTTGTATAATTTGAAAAGTACGTAAATAAACATTAACATTTAATGCATTATTAAAAGTTTATATTTTAGTAAAGACACATGTTCAAATCTTAGGTATAACATAGATGAACAGTGCAAAAAAATAACATTGATCTTCCAGACATTTTGGTTTATTAGTATAGATAACAAATAAAACATAACTACACCATTAGTCTTAATATATCTCAAATATAGTATTCTATATAAACTCTTTTTTGTATGTATATAAACTATTATTCATATGAATAATTTGAAGTAAAAATTCCTAAAATATCATTTTTCTCATAAAAATTCTCAAAATGTCCTTTTAAACAAACCATCTTCAAAATGTCTATACTAGATGAGACGTCGGAGTCTATTTGACATTGTGTCATAGTTGTGTCTGCCTTTAATGTTATTTTTTAACTTTTTACATGGTTGGATGCCTCTATAGAACAGTCAAGCATCTCTATAGTACGATCGTCCACGTCTATAGTACGACCGCCTCTATGGTAGGTTTGGGCGCCTCTATAGTAGGGATTGGGTGCTTCTATGGTAGGTTTTGGCGCCTCTACATTAGATTTGGACGCCTCCATGATGCGTTCATGCGCCTCTATTGTAGGTTTGAGCGCCTCAGAGGTTTTGGATGGGACATCTCGAGGGAATTTGTTATAAAAAGGGATATTTTTAGGAATTTTCCACAATTTGAATGGATCCATAGTTGAGGGACCATTTGTGTATTCTTGAATAATAGAGGGGGCTCTAGTTAGAGAGTCTTCTCTCAGTTCTGTTAAACCGACTCCTTCCCTGCAAAGAGAAGAGAGAGACTGTATATGTGTATATACATATATATATATATATATGTGTGTGTATATATGCAGTTGCTATATATGTATGTGTATGTGTGTGAGAGAGAGAGATAGAGAGAGAGAGAGAGAGAGAGAGAGAGAGAGAACAAACCAAAGGGATAAAGAAAGGTACAAACTAGAATAAGTACAGGCTACCTCTTTATATATTCTGCTAACACCTATCTCGATTTCCCTCTGTTCTTCACACCCCCAAATTATTCAAATTATTTTCTCTTATTGAATCAAGATTATCTTCTTCTTCTGGGTCTTTCATCTTCAAGAAATGGGTTTTATTCATTGAATCGATTCATTGAGGAAGCTGTAAGATTTACGACATGAAGAACAGAGGAGATCAGCAAGCTTCAAGAAACGTTGTATCGCAAAAATGGACATTTTTATTGTGTATCAGCAGTTTTTGTGCTGGATTACTCTTCACCAATAGGTAAACACATGATCTCGATTGTTTATTTTCATCTTTTGATTCTCTGGTTTGTTTTAATTTTGGTAATTTCTTGTATGTTGAAAGATGCATACCAAGTGTTTGATTTTAATCCTCTGAGAAAAAAAATATAAAACAAAAAAAAAACCAACTAGTGGTGGTTTTAAATTTTTGATGAACTTTTTGTGTGGTTTTAATTAAATTAATGGGCTTTCTATATTTAGTTGTTTTTTATGATATATTCTTTACATGAGTCCCATTCTTTGTAACAAATTTGCAGATCTAATTTATGATGTCTTGTACTCTAGTTTTCATGTTGGTACTGTATTTTGTTTATGAAGATATATTCCCATCATGGGTTTCTGGAGTTTAATCATCATATATGTACTTTGTTCTAAGCATAATTTCTTTTTTTAGAAATAAAAAAAAAAACAAATGGGCAGTTGGTATCATCATAATTGTTTTGCTGGTAGTTCTACCTAGAATAAATCTTGATTTATTTTTTCTTTACAAATTATAAAGATGTTGGATTTATGAGTTATCAAGAAACTGGTTACAGAATGTGGACAGTGTCTGACTCTAAACTTATTACAAGACCAACTGCTGTAGAATCTGAAGGCTTAAAGTTAGTAACAGAAGGTTGTGATCTAAGAAAGGTATGTTTTTTCCTTCAAGAAATCTTGAAACTATATCTTTTTTGAGTATATGTGATTAATATTAGTCAATTTGATTGTGTTCGGTTATTCTAGTTACAAATGAAGAATGTAAAACGCGACCCGAAACAGATATTTGGGGAAGTATCCGACACCCATCAGGCTATACAGTGAGTTTTAGCTCCTTCTATATGAAGTTTTTTAGATTGTTTTTGTTTATTGTGTTTTTGAATGAAATAGATTTGAACTTTTTAGTCTTTGGATGAAGAATATGTTTATACTCATATTTTTGTTTCAGGGTCAAATATATTGTTTTCTATAAACAGTTTGTGATGCCTTTTTGGTAGATTAAAATTTACAAATTTCGCTTAGCGTTAAATAAATAACAATCCTAAACACGCCCTTAATCTTTGAGCAAACTTAATGTGAAATAGATTTGTTTGTAAATCTTGTTCTCTTAATCTAATTACAGGACATTAGACAAGACAATATCAAGCTTAGAGATGGAATTAGCTGCAGCTAGATCCATCCAAGAATCGATTGTGAATGGATCTCCAATATCACAAGAAGACACAAGGGGTTCATCTGAAAAGAGAAAGTATTTAATGGTGGTTGGTATTAATACTGCTTTCAGTAGTCGTAAAAGAAGAGATTCGGTACGGGCCACTTGGATGCCTCAAGGTTTGTGATAGCCCAATCAATTTGATTTATATTTTATCTTAACTGCTAGAAAAAATTCTCTAAGACGAAAGTGGGTCGAAATTCATCAAAATTGTATTTTAACGCTTAAGACCTCCCAAATGATTATTTGTTATCAAATAATATAATTTCTATAACTTATTTGACACATTGATTATTCATAAGAGAAATTTTTTTTAAAGAAATTTAAAACCTGACCCTTGGAAAACCGTCTTCATTTTTTGACTTTATTACTGTGGAATATATAGGTGAAAAAAGGAAAAAATTGGAGGAAGAGAAGGGCATTATAATGCGTTTTGTCATCGGGCACAGGTTTGTTTTGTACTTTCCTTATCACTTTTTTTTAACATATTTATAGTATTTATATCAAGTTTTACAGATCTAAAATGTTTTTATTTCTTGGAATTATAGCAAGAATGATAAGTTATTTTATTACAATGATGGAAAAAGTGAAGTCACTCCAAATATACCAAATGAACTTTTGCACAAGTAAAGCACATGATAACATAACTTTTCAGGATTTCATGTGCCTAGACTTTTATGTTGTTAATCATTTGCGCTTCGATCTTTAAAATTCATTAGATTTTTATGTTGTTAACCAAAGAAACCACTTTTTTGTCTCTTAGACCATATTTCAACCGATGGCATAGATCTAAGATAATGATATCTCTTCCACTCCGTGAATCACAAGCATTCTTGTCATTTCCAACCCATGATCAAAGTCCAAAAAGTGGTTTCTTTTGGTTCATAATTGTATAATGGTTGCCATTTGAACTCACCCATACATGCACATACCTACGTACATACATACTCATATATAATTATTTCTGTAATTGTTTTTGACAGTGCCACGGTAGGGGGCATACTAGACCGAGCTATCGAAGCCGAAGACAGAAAGCATGGGGATTTCTTGAGACTGGTAAAGTTTGCTTTTATCTTCTTTTTTATAATTTTCTGTTATTTGCTTTCTTTAGTTGAAATTTTGATAATTAACGGTTAACGATATGAATACAAGCAGGACCATGTAGAGGGATATTTAGAATTGTCTGCAAAGACAAAAACATATTTTGCAACTGCTGTTACTATGTGGGATGCAGAATTCTACATCAAGGTTGATGATGATGTCCATGTGAACATAGGTAACGTTGACCTTTCCATAATTAATGTCTACTTTTGACTTTATAAAGATAATTAATTACCCAAAAACTTAAAAAAGCCTGTTATAATTTTGGTTAAAGGTAAAGGATAGAAGTCATAGAACTTAAAAGTCACAATAGCCAATCCAAATGCTAGATTTGGAATCTAGAAATCAAAGCTGACTTATAATTTTAAAACCTAAAACTGCAATTAGTCAATGATTACAGTTTGACTTTAATAACCTGTTTTTAAATCTTGGTTGCAGCCACACTAGGTCATACATTAGTTAGACACAGGAAGAAGAAAAGGGTATATATTGGATGCATGAAGTCTGGTCCGGTACTGGCTCAAAAGTAAGCAAAAGAATAATCTTGAATTTAAATTATTGATAAATTTTAAATTTTTTTGCATTTTTTTAAAATTAATTTGTAATGGAACAGAGGAGTAAGGTACCATGAACCAGAATATTGGAAATTTGGTGAGTCAGGAAACAAGTATTTCCGCCATGCCACCGGACAATTGTATGCCATTTCAAAAGATTTGGCTACTTATATCTCATTAAACCAGTTAAGTTCCCGCGCCATTTTTTATTAATTTATTTATATATTTGTTCGCTATGTTGGTTTTCTAACATTGTGTTGAACATTACCTCAGACACGTGTTGCATAAGTATGCGAATGAAGACGTTTCTTTAGGATCTTGGTTTATCGGCCTTGATGTTGAGCATATTGATGATCGAAGATTATGCTGTGGAACCCCACCTGGTAAAGCTTTGAATTTTCTACTCTTGTAGTAAATAACATATATATATATCATCTGGTAGATAATAGGCGAGTTGGTAACGGATTTGGGTCCAAATGAGTAAGTTTGGTACTTTGGTGTGGGCCTAATATGATTAGTGTGTTATTATTTTGATTATAATCCTATCTTTTGAAATAAAATGATGGGAGTTTGTCACAGAAAAAACTCCTATAGGCTTTTAGTAAATTCTTACACAAGTTCACTTACTTTATTTCCACATGATTAAATAGACTTCTAAACCTTACATGAAAGTACTTTTAAACTTTAGGAACTTAATTGTGCATAAAAAGGAATTTTTTATTATAATTTTAAAAATCCATGTATTCAATCATAAAAAAAACTTTTATGTTGATGCATTAAGTGCAGGCACTTTATTCGTTAATTTTGAAAAGTCAAAGGATATAATCAAGTAAAAATATAGTTCAATACCTTAGATGCGAATTCCAAGAATTCCGTATGTTTATTCTTTTTTTATTAGTATGTTATTAGTTTGATAATAATCCAACTTTTTGAAATAAAATGATGGGCAATACAATTCATATATGTTTTTAGTATATTCATACACAAGCTCATAGACTGTTTTTACATGATTAAATCTCAATGACTTTTAAACCTCAGAAAATCTTTTTAATAAAGTTTAAGAACTTAATCGTGCATAAAGCGGACTTTTTTATTAAAAGTTGAAAAATCCATGTATTTAAAGATATAAGAAGAACATTTATGTTAATAATTAAGTGCATAATAAATTTGAAAAGTTAAAGAAATTTAATCGTGTAAAAAATATTCCAACAACTTAAATGCGAATTCAACAAATCCATATGTTTTTTTAACATTAGCCCGAAAATGGTTTAAACACAAGCACCTCTTCTAATTTCAGCTATTGGGTTCATGTTTTTATAGATTGCGAGTGGAAAGCACAGGCCGGTAACATATGTGTAGCGTCATTTGACTGGACGTGTAGTGGGATTTGTCGGTCCGTTGACAGGATTAAGGAAGTCCACAGAAGATGTGGCGAGGGCGAAAACGCCGTTTGGTCAGCCACATTTTAAGACTACGCGGTTTCTTGCATTTTCTTTCTAAATATGGAAAGAATTAAGATCAAGACTTTGAATCCAAAGCCAAGGTTTGTAAAGAACACAAAAATATGTATATTTTGACACCATTGGAGTGGAGAGGCCAATTGAAGAGATGCCCTGCTGTGCAAGATTTCTTCAAAAATATTACTAGAGGAATGCAAGCAAAGCAAGAGGCTCTTGCTCTTTGCACATTTGTTCTTTTTTTCTATATTTGGGTAATAATAATAATTTCAATTGAGCAGTTTTAAGGTAATATGGGTTCAAATTGTAAGTGAGAGGATTTTGGTTATATATAAGATATATATTAGAAAACATAAATTTTGAAATTTAAAAGTATTTTTTTTAACGTCAGAAGGTAGCAGGTTAAAAGTGGGTTGGGTTAACCCATCAACATTTATACATGTAGTTATAAGTATGGTTAAACCCGTTAATATTCGTTAATAAGTTTGGGGCTGTTTGGTAATTTATAAATGGGTAAGTGCTGAACTATTAATAGGTCTAAACTATTAATTTTTGAAACAGTAAGAGGTCTAAATCATTAAAAGCTAGTATATTGCTTAACTATTCAGAGACAAATGTCTGACCTATTCAGATAATAGCTATTAACCATTCAAACTCAGTATAATTCTTAACCATTCAGACTCAGTATAATGCTTAGTCATTCAGAGGCAAAAGTGCTTAACCATTCAGACATCTGCTCACGAAACAAACACTCTAAACCATTAAGTGCTGAACTATTCAGACGTCTGAACTATTAAGAAGCTGAAACAAACAACATCTTAATAACAAATTTCTATTAAAAGTCTAGAAATAGTTTATTTTAATTTTTAAAATTTGATTAGTGTATTTTAGATTGAAAAAAAAACTGTTTTAAATAATAATAAAAAAAAAACAAGATTTTAGTTACTCGGATGGTTTGTGTGATAAGGTCTTTTGGTCCTTGGAATGAATAGCCGTTAAAAATTGTTGTTAAGTTTATGTATGATGTTAGTTTTATTACTATACGTCAAAATACAAAAAATCAATAAAATAAAATACCATTGTAATCTTCATCCCGACCTTGCCCCCTCCCATGTTGCCTGCCTCCATATCTCCCCATTCATTTGTCTTCTTCCTCGGAGATGACAGTTCCATGGGGAGCAATAAAGATTTGTCGTCGATGAGAGGTTGTCAAGATCTAAGCAATTTGCTTTCATACAGGCGTCTTTAGTCGTATTTGAAACGAAAACACATAAATCATAGTCCATATCCAATGTTTCAATGCCAGTTTAGTCGAGTAGTACACCACCAAAACGATTTTCACTTAAGAGCCAGTGATCGTAATTTTTCAAAATTTGAAACCAAAACCGGAACTAACCTAATCATTTGGAGCATCCATGTACCTAACTCTAACAACAATAATAATGTTCTATTGAATGAAATAATCATATACATTTCGATTCACTTCTGGACCATCAATTTATTACGTACAAAATTGATTGAAATTAACTTTTTGTTATTTTATTTATGTTTTAAGGACTAAAGTGAAAATTGCATGGCTGTAGTGAGAGGTGACCTACACTATAAGGACCAGGGACCTTAAATGTTATGGTGTGACTCCTGCGGGGCTGTGGTGCCTTATTGACTTTGTGGCTCCACTAATATTTAATAATATAGAGCATCTATGCATTTAGAAAAGATTTAATATATATATCAAATAATAATTAATTTTAACAATGAAACCACTTACACTCTTCTCTAGCCACAAAACCCACACAAGATTTAATATTATTCCAGCTTTAAGAAACCTTTTTATAGATGTTGATAAAAAAGAACTGATAAAAAAGGTCATAATATCATAACCGTATTAAAACTTGAGTGATTATTGTAGTTAGAAAAATATGAGTGAATTTTATGTAACACTAAAGAAACCTAAAATATTATTTAACAAATATTTTTAACAAATATTAAAAAAAAAAAAAAAATCAATGAGAATATAAATAAAAATGAGAGCAATATTTGAAGAGAAAACCTTATGTTTTCAACATTATCCATATTAGATAATATTTTGTCTTTTTAGTAATGAAATACTAATTTTACGTGTTTGAGATCTCTAGCAATGACTTGAGATCAACAAACTTTGATCAATTTATACTTTTAAAAATCTGATTCTTGTAAAAGATTTCATGTACTCAAACAACAAACCCATGTATTGAAAAACATTACACGTGCTCAAGAATATAAAAGGAGAAAATGCAAGTGAGATATTGTTTTTAAAAAGACATCCGCTTATGATAATAAAATAATTATAAAAAATTTGTTCGTATATTTAGTTCAAGTCTAAATTAACTATTTATACGACCGTTCAAATTGAACGGTCATGAGATGATTTTAAAGGGAGAGGAGGGTTATCTAGAGGCGTGGTGAGGTGAAAAAGAAGATCGGAGCCTCTGAGGCACCAATGTTGAAGGGTGATCCAGTGAGAATAGAGGGAGAGTTTGTGAGAGAGGATGAGAAAAAAGCTGGTGGCATGGCATCTATGGAAACGAGAGGAGGGCGTTGACAGAGCGAGCGGGTAGGGCGGACATGAAAACGCTAGTGCACCATCAATAATGAAAATGGTCTAAGTATGCTTAAAAATAGTAGATATAATTATAAGACAATTATTCAAAGGATGGTAATATAAAAATCTAATTCATGGGCCAAATGAAGCTGGGTTTGGTGGCCAACAATTGCCTTTGACCTGTGACCAAATGTTGGTTGAACCGATAATTAAAAGAAAGAAAAATTATTATTTATTTATTCCCACTATAAACAAATTAATATCATGCAATAAATTCAGAAAGAAATGGTCTCGTTCTCAGAAAGTCTGAAGTTCTTTTATTAAAAAAACATTTTAGAGGTTGAATAACACAGAAAATTATGAAAAACACAGGGTGGATAATATTTTATATATTTTTTTTAAAATGAAATAAAAGTTTACCGTTCCCTTGTTACTAAAGATTAGTATAATTTTTATGAAATCATCAAGTGTTAGCTATCTGCACTTTGCATTTGTTTGAAAAGAATTGTAAATTAAAATTACGTTTGTTGTGAAATAATTATTTTTGCTACACATAGGTAAATAATCTGCGTATTAAAGCATGTCTATAAAACTAAGTACATACATATAGTGATACTAGCTTTAATAAACCCATGTTACGGGTTTAATAAATAAAATAATAAAAATTTGATAGTTATAAAATGGTATTTTAAGATAAAATATGATAAGTAATGACTATAAGTAATAAAATAATAATATCAACTTTTTAAATATATTTTTTTATTTTTTCAAATAAGAAATTTAAAAATTTTGTTTCAAAACAAACATTCTAAAAATATAATTTTTTAAAATATTTTTATTATAACTCCTAATTTTAATTAATTTTTGTTTATAAAACTTTTACTTAAAAAATCTAATATTTTTTAAAAAGTTTGTTGTTTTAGAAAAATTTCTCATTTTATAAATATTAATTTCTTTAGAAACAATATTAATAAGAAGATTTATTTCTTATTTTATTATTAGTAATTAATGTGATATTAATAGGAGAGAGAAGCGGAAAAATTTTGATTAGATGAAATATGATGATTACATGTGTCCACCATAATTACTCTTTTATTAGAGTAGGAATATTTTTAAAAGATAGAGGATGGAAAAGGCATATATTATATTTGAAAAAAGAAAAAAAAGGTTGGTTTATAAATAAATCTTACTGGAATATGGTCTTATTAAAAAAAAAAAAAAAAAGGATGGAGAATGTTACAGAACTCTAGCTTACTACCCTCATTTTCTTTAAAATAATTGCTTGAAAAGAAGGCGTAAATCAATCTCACAAAACTCCTTTTATTGATTTTTATTTAAGATCCGCGAACATGAAGACAATGATAGCAATATGGGAGAAGTTCACGCCATGTAACAACGATTTTGCCTTACCTTACACGGATATTTTTCATCTCAAGTCTCATTTTAAGTACAAAATCATATAACTATAAAGGATTGGGTATTTTTCATTCTTTTCCATTAGTAATATAAGATGAAAGAGGTGTGACGAATAATATTTTATAGGTATGAGGTGGAGGTGCAAATTCTTGAAATGACATGAAGTCATGGCCAACATTAAAGGGTATGTTGGTTGAACAATCGCATATAACCCAAACTTTCAAAGGGCCAAATTTTTTTTTTTTTTTTTTTTCCGTTTAGCTATCGTGGGCCGAGTTAACATACTTTAAAAATACTTATCGTTGGTTAAAAATTGAAAAACATTTTAAACGCATTAAGGGATTGTTTGATTTGCTTATGATCCGGACAAAATGTCTGACCCATTGACACGGTCAAACATTTTGGCCTGTCAGCGTGTTTGATTCTCACTATTTTGCGTCTGACCCTGTCCGACTCCACTGACCCATGCATATTTTTCTCCTTATCCGATCAATTTTGAAACACCCTCTTACTCGGTCAGTCCCTCCTGACCGAGACTTGCAAATCAAACAACTTTTAAGTTGTTATAGAGGGGGGCTATTTAGCCCATTTAACTAATTAACTTTAGAAATTCAAAATCCAATTGTGTTTGTAATCAACAATTTTATTTTAGTCGACTATTGATTACATCAAATGACCTGCACCTCATTAAATTAAGCAATTTAACTTTAAAATCCAAAATTCTATTTTATTTTGTTTTGTACTTAACGATTTTAGCCGATTGGACTATTGATTACACCAAATGACCTGCACCCACATCGATTTGTACCCATCGATTCAATACTCTGGCCTCTATGTTTCGCCCCTGCCATATATAAATTATTTTTTATTTTATATTAGGGTCCCATTTTTATTTACGTGCAAGGCATTGGAAATCTACAGAAAGACAGTGCTCGAATATTACACAGACAAAACATAATAATAATTAGTTGACTTATTTAATCCACTTAATAAACATGTCACATTCGCTTTGGTCTTTTTAGTTAATTTATTTAATCCATATAAAAATGAATGTTTAATTTGAAGTAAACATGTCGACCGAGAAACGGACTTCGGGGGTGTTTGATTTCGGCTGACCCGGCTGACTGGCCGACTCGGTCAGCCTGTTTGATGTGCGTAAAACTCGAGCTGACCGGGTCAAAACATCTTACCCGGACCTAAAATTTCATAATGCTGACCCGGCCAACACCCCTGCACTCGAGCTGACTGGCTTCTCCTCCACCCCTGTGGCCGGTGATTTTGGGGCTGGATTGGCGATGGCGGCGTGTTGCGGTGATGATGAGGGAGTGGTGAGGAGGGAGTGGCGATGGCGGAGGAGGTGGTGGAGGACGGCGGCGATGCGGACGGAGACGACGGTGATGAACTAGAGCTCCATTGATGGTGGTGATGATGAAGATGATGATAGTGGTGAGTGTTGGGGGAGATATTAACCACTGTCGTATTTGAAAGATCTGTGAAGTTTTAGAGAGAGAGCGAGAGAGACGGAAGAAGATGAAGCAAATGTTGTGTGGAGAATTTATATAGTCAAAGGAAATAATGTTACGTAAATACTGAATCGATTTGGTTATAGTCAGATACTGAATCAAATAGTCAAGTTTCAGTCAGATGCAGACTCAGTCAGAATTTCTAACTGGGTCAGCTTCTGACTCAGTTAGATCTTACTGAGCGGTCGATAAATAATGACATATCATGGGCTTTACTAGCGTAGGCCCAATTCTTCTTCTGATCCAATAGTCCATTTAGGCTCGAAACAATTTACTTGAATCAAAGTCAACTACATCAATTTATTATTTGGCTACCAAAAAGAAATAATAAGAAATACAAGTTATTAATTAAAAAATATTATAAACATAAGAGAAAGATGAGATGAGAAATTAATTCATTTTATTGATTTATCAGAGAATAAATATATATATATATATATATATATGTATATATATAACAAATGCGTAAAGCTCATAAACATTGGGCTAAATCTATAAAATAGTATGTATATGATAATATTTTTCAGACATTTTATGTTATACATTATCAACATTATACTTTTGGATAATGTTGAATTGGTTCTTCGAGAACGATATTAACTTATACAACATGATCAGTTATGCTGCCTTGTTAACACCTTACTAATGAAACCCAATTAGATAAAACTTAATCAAGACAAAAAAGTACGTTGTGTATAATACTACTCCCTATCAATTTAACATATATATTTCAATCTGTAAAGTTCAATCTTCTATGAAATCCAATGTTTTCAGAACCGGACAGGTGGGCAAACCGGTCGTTTTACTGGTTTACTGGTCGGACCGGTCGTTTGATATTTCAACCAATTCATGTAACAAAATAACCTAATTTGTTTATCATTTATTCATGCATATTATAGATATAATAGTTATAGTTTTGTAGGCTTACAAGATAGTAAAAATTTTGTGAGATTTAGTAAGAGAAAGATGAGTATGCTATAAGTAGTTCATTATTTAGTATTAGAATGCTTATTTAAAAAAAAAAAATTGAATGTAGAATATGGTTTTAAGTTTTGGAATTTGTTGTGATTAGCAGCTCGTATATACATATTTTTAAACACAATACCATAAAATCATCGTAGCTCAGTTGGTAATTCAGTTTGTCTTTCAACGGTCACAGGTTATATAAAACCATATAAATCTCGTTTTAATAAAAATTTTCAATCTTCTTTGGTTGTTCTGATCCCACATTTAAAACTCCAAACTTTCTTAAAAACATCTACGTTTCCTATCTTAATTCTTATAATTACAATAAAAAATACTATTTTTTCTCTCTCATTCTTAATTAAATAATATTTTTTCCACCCTCATCCATGCTCCCCACCACCGTCGGCGCACCACCGCCGGCGCCGCCCCACCACTGCGAGTGCACCGCCATCGCCGGCCCCCCACCACAGCCGGCGCCCGACCACCGACAACCAATCCACCATCTCCATCGCCCACATCCATCATACTATCACCATCAACGACTGCAACCTCCACCACCATCTCCCTACCTGCTCGCCACCACCACACCTGATCATCATCGCCGGTGGTTGAAGCCCGTATATCCATCGGAATCCACTCCACCCCATCGCCGGCGGAGCAGATCCGATATGAATGGGATCGGTGGCAAATGTCGCACGTGGTGGCGATGGCTGCGGTGACGGTGGTTGTGATGTGGTGGTTGGGACGTTATTGCTTGTCTCCCGCAGAGGAAGAGGGTGGTCGCCCGTAGTAGTGGTGTGGAGGCGGTGGTGGTGCGTCGGCGGTGGTGGAGAGTCGGCAATGTGTCTGGTCTGATTGAAGGGGAAGGGGATGGGGGTATATTTGTCTTTTCACATTCACTTAACTGAGAAACTTCACAGAAGTTAGTGTCATGGACCAATCGTGTTATGAGTTGGTAAACAGTAAGGATCAAACTTGTAATTTATCAAAAGTTAGTACCAATATTACAATATGGGCAAACCATAGGGACCAATCGTGTAATTAGCTCTTATATCCTTTTTAAGTATACCTACATGCTCATTCCTATTCTATTTAAAGACTAGTCATATTTGTGGACTTTAGGTTCACGACAATGATTCAGGACTAGAGGTGTACAAGCCAGTTTTTTTACCCAAACTGATTCGGGTTTAAAACCGAACTGGTTTTTTTGTCGTGGGTTCAAACCGGTTTTTTTTCAAACCGGTTCGGGTTACAAACCAGTTTGGTACTTTGGCGCACCGAATACTCAAACCTGTCAAACCGATTTGGACCGGTTTGAAACCGGTTTTAGGACCGGTTAAACCGGTTTTTAACTTTTCAAACTGGTTTATAAATCGGTTTTAAGGGTGGGGTTTATAAACCGGCATATAAATCGACGGTTCAGGTCGGTTTGGGACCAGTTTGGGCCAAACCGGTATTTCTTTGAAGCCGGTTCCTGTTTTTTTTAGCCGAACCGGTTCGCGAATCGGTTTTTTTTGCCCATGTCTATTCAGGACTTGGTATGAAATTCAATTAGTCTTAATAAAACCGTGTATTACAATGGTTGAATAAATAAAATTTAAATATAATAAAAATATATTAATTATAAAACGATATTATAAGATAAAAAAAAACTAAACATTTTGTTTCAAAATATAACGTTTTATAAAAAAAAGTATGTTGATTTTTTTTATTGCTACTCTCAATTTTAATTACTTTTGGTTTACAAAAATTTTACTTTTTAAAAACACAATTAAATTTTTTTTTGTTTTTTTAAAAAGTTTGATGTTTTGAAAAAAACTTCTTATAATAAAAGATCTCTTTTTAAATTTATTAGAAATCTTTAATTCAATAAGAATTATAAAATATTATAGCAATTAATTTGATTATTTAATAGAATAGACAAACAAGAAATTTCGGTGAGGATGAATATGATGTTGTCACGTGTACTCTTTAGTTATCATTTTATTAAAGTAGAAATATATACTCAATATATGTGTGATGATTGAATAAAAACCTTTTAATGATAAAATTCTTTCCTTGAAGACAGTTAAAACTATCTCAATGTCTCTAACCTACAAGTAAGAAACATAGTGTCCAAACTTATAGTTCTTCATAATTTAGTTGACTAGCATAGGAACAATTGTTGAACCTAAAGTCGAGTAACTATATTATCATCTAGCTATATTATAAGTGTCGAATCAATATTAAATAATAATCCATAGCAAATTGTCAATAAATATTGGAGAAGTTTTAATACACTTTGTATATTTAAAAAATGCCCATTTTGAGAACCTAACTTAAAGGGTTATTTCGAAATAATTTTTTTAACTAAAGGATTATTGTGTTCCAATCATAAAATACGAGAGACTAAAATGTAAATGTAATTAGATAATAGTCATAATACATTAAACTAAATAATCTAATCTAATCTAATACTAATAAAGATTACACCTATGGAACACGTGTCACTCTCTTCTTCAGTCTTATTATTGTTTTTCTGTCTAATTCTATTTACCAATTTACCTATTTATGTGGATCTTTTGATTGTTTTTAATTCTTATTTTCAAATTTCAAATTTGAGTAAGGTTATTTAATTACACCTTATATTATTTTTTAATTACACCCTATTCGATTCTATATATTAATTATGTTTGACCAAAACTTTTTATTAACTTAACTATAACATATGCATGACTGATAATTTTTAATAAGAGTTGGGTAACTTAATTTAATGTTCATGCTAAAAATAATGATAAAATTCTTATTATTTTAAAAAATTTTGTTAGTAAACGTAAGTTTCAGTTATAATTGATTTATTATTAATAACTGGATTATATTCTTTTCACAACTTTCAGATCAATAAATACCTATTAATTAACTCATTTTTTTAACTATTATAGAAAATAAAAAAAACATAGTTTCTCCCCGATAACTTATATAATTTCATATATCAAACAATGTATGAAAAGTAATGTGTGTTCTTTTATATAATTTGGATTAAAAAATATTGATGCTAGATACTATACTAAAATATCAAAAGTACTTGTTACAATTGAAAGACAGTAGTTAACGTATGACCAAAAAACTTCGTTGGATGTTGATAAAAATGCACTTCTAAACAAGTACAACTTCTTAGTTTTTTTGAAAATTGATATAATTTTAATTGTTTTTATAATTGTTAATTGCTAATCAGGTTACATTATGTTAATTGTATTGTCAAGTTATATTATATTTGTGAAATTCATTTTGTCATAACTGTTAAAAATCAGCTGCTATAAAAACAATATATGTTGGTTTATATTTGTTAATTTTTTTCTTTTTACTTACTAGGTTTTTTGGATTGATAATTTCGTAAACTTTTTTGTTATCACACTGAAAGACGTGGAATATGAACATGTATAATGAATCAGCTCGAGTATTACACATTATAGAGTAGTATAAAATTTCTATTGTATAAACCCGTGTAATACAAGAGTCTATAACCTAATAATCTAATAAACCCTTAAATATGAGAAAATGTAGGCATGTTTTTCCTCCTTCCTTTTCGCCGAAGGAGACTTGCAATCATGGGCGAAGCTTTGTTTTGGCCGGCTTGTTTTTTTGCTCACTGGTGAAAATTTATACGTATTTCGGTCGAAAATTTTATGCATATTGACTTCGCCCTATTAATTTGGGTCTCGTGACTTTCGGCCGCCTACATGTTTGTTCAAGATCCGTACAATCTCCAAGTTGTATCCTTCTTTTTCACTACAACTTCGGGAAATAGTTTACTTAAAGTTAACTAGAACACTGATTAGGGTCGTGCGAGGCTCACTGAGGGTCTAATGTGTCAGATTGTGGTCATCGGAGGTGGGGAGACACGATAGTGCAATCGATTCGGGATCTCGTGGGATTAGTGAGTATATGACTTGGATGGCCTTTAAAACACCCTAGACTAAAAGATCAATGTTTTGGACATATATGTGAGAAGAGTCTTGGAGTTGAACATTTATTTATTTATTTATTCGATTGTGAATCTACTTTTCCGTAACATATATGTATGTATTGTTATTTGGTTTCTAGAGAGAAAAACACTTGATTGCTTAAAACACTTGATCGCTTTATTACCATACTGTCATGAGCAGTTGTTTTTTGATCTTTTCAGATTATACCACACAAGTTTATACTTATGTATAGAGACGGTGAAAAGGTTGGGTATATTCAATAAAAATAATATAGTTTTGAGAGTAGTACCTTATGTATAAAAACATACATAATAAGAACTTAGCTTGAAAGAACCAAAAAGGGATAGTCTTTTCATCACTTTCAATCATAGAAACCAAAAAAGAAATCTTCATGGAAGCACCTTTCTTTTTCGGCTTGTGTAAACAGTAAACCGTGACTTTAATGGAAAATTTGGGTAACAATCAAAAGACACAACCAGCAACCACTATTCATAGTAGGTTCTCTATTTACAAATATGTACCTTAAATTATAGAGAACGGTGTAAATGGTTATAAGTAGAGGAGATAAAAAAATATTATTTAAAATATTATTATCCATTTGTATATTTAATAAAAAATTTTATTCATCAATTATAATCTTTTAATATCTTTAAAAATGGTTGTAAGTAAAGTAGAAAAAAAATATAGTGATTTTTCGTATAATTATAAAGATAAGAATAATGAACATGATATGATTAAATGAGGAAAAAAATAAATCTTTAATATGAGACTACGTGCTAATAACGTATTATAAACAAGAAATAAATAAAAGAGAAAGAGGAGACGTGAAACTGGTTCATTCCATTGATCTACCAGGAAATACGCATATATAAACAACAATACCTTAAGGTCCGTAAACATTAGACTGAGCTTATAAAAATATATATTATAACAAAAAGTATTTTTTTTTTTGTTAGATAACATTTTTCCCTCATGTTGGGTATGACGTACATTGGTACATAAGATAGAGTGCTCGAGAGGGTGAATGTTCAGCCAATAGGAGGTTTATGGTCCTGTTTAAGATTATATAATTTACTGAATAGGTTATTCAAGTTTGGTTTCATGATCGTATATTCTTTTTACTTTCAGTCAGTCGGCTTTAAAATTTTCAAGCTGTAACAAATTTGTTTTTGGTTATACCAAAAGTTGATATAAAATCAAACCGGATCGTAAGATTTAGTTATTAAAATTTATTTTTATTCGACTTTGTGGTAGTTGTTCAACTTACCCTCATACGTACCATCTTCTTTTTATGTTTCGTTGGATTAACTTTTAATTAATTAGTGTCGTAGGTCACACTTCATCGTGTTATACAAGACGCCTTCGTTCTTTGATTCTTTGAGGAAAATGTTAGATTTATTAGGATGGTTATTGAAGCGACAAATTAAGAAAAATGAAACTGAACATGTATTGGGATCTTACATTTTGTCTAGACCGTCAAATCAAACTGGTTTCAAATCATTAGTAACGGTTCAATTTGGTTACGATTTCATTTTTTTAACCACTTGGTTTCGTTTTATAATGGTCAAAAACCATTACTAACGGTTTGGCTACAAAATAAATTGTGAAAACCACTACCGGCTAGGATATTTGAAAGGGTAACTGTAGAGAGAAAAGTGTAAAAAATAAGAAGATATAGAGTTGGGAAGATGCTTAATTAACCATTTGCTTGTGTTAAGAGGAGTGTATTTATGCCAGAGCGCTTTTGAAACTATCTTTCAAGATGCCTTGTGGTTCCAAAAACCTCGTTTCTCTTAATGGGGTCATACAATTGTTGATATGTCTTATGTTGCCTATACTCCTTGCGTGTCTACTCTTGGCGCAAGGCACTAGTCGTGTTAGTGGCATAAAAATTGTTGTTGTTTCACATACACAACCTTTTCCGTGTTGCGGTACTTATGTCTAGAACTTGTGCTTTCAAAAGTTTGATCTAGATCTTGTGGCTCGAGACGTGTGATTCACCTAATCCGAATCTTGTTATTCCGGATACGTTGATTTAAGGGTTGCCCCATTAAAAAGCATATAACAAGCTGCATTGGTTGAGTTTTCACGCAAGCTGTATTGTATAAACAAATAGAAATAGATTCAAAAAGTTAGTAAACTACCTTTATTTACGGATTAGTGGTGCATTCAATGGTATGTTTTAATGGATAAAGATTTAACAGCACTGAAAATCAATTTTTATGGCACATTTTTAAACTGCCTTTGTTTTTATTTTTGTGTATCTACACACTGAAAATCATTAATTCATATAAAAGTTCAGGTTATAGGAATATGGATTGAGATCAAATGTTAATCATTGTTTATTTTAATAACCTATTAACTCAACTAGTGGTCCACAACATGTCACACTATTATTCTAAGTTAGAGTTACAGTAATAAAACTAGTGGTACATAACGAACTTTAATTTTTTTAAAAAATATATATAGCAAAAGATAATAAAATGATCTTAGTGTAATTTGTATAAAAAATAATATCATATAAAAAAATTAAGAAGATCTTAAGCAAGGGTAAAAAAGAAGAGAAATTTTGAAAATGAATAGAAAATCATTACATTAGTGATGTAAAGCAGTGGTAAAATTATTTACACTGCATAATTATGATTTAAGTGTTCGTTATATTAATGTTAGCGAGTTATCAAAATAAATAATGGTTGATAGAGGAACCTTGCTTTACCCATCGGAATATTTATATGAAATTACTACAAGTATGTTTTTATTTATTTTTGTATCATAATGTATTGTGTCTTTGTCTACTAGAAATAGACATTTACATTTAATAAATCTTTATAGAATAAAAATAAATCAAAAAACGTATTTTTAATGATCAGAACATAAAAACATGCTTTTAACCACAACTCAAAGAAGTTTAAGAGAATATTTCTAACCACTTTCTCAGTCATTTTACTAATCAAGTATATTTCACTCCTAACAATCAATACCAGTTAAGGATAAATATTTTCCATTCTTGTGAAAGTTTTGTATAAACTTTAAATTTATTTAAAACTAAGTAACACAAATAGAAGATATATGAAATTGGTTAGCATCTAGTTAATATTTGAGAGAATTATAAAAATAGTCCCTGTATTTAGGTTAGATTGCATGTTTGATGTCAATGATTGAAAAATTAGAACGATAGTCCATAATTTTATAAAATATTATAGAAATAGTCCTCATCGTTAAATATGTTTTAGTTTTCAGGGCTAAATGCTGTAAAGTTGTCATTTCACATATCTTAACTTTTACTATTTTAAATACTTTCTCAAATTGAATAAGATGTAACTGAAAAGAAAAAAATTACTAAATAATAATTAAATTTCATAATCATGCGTAACCAAACAAACATATAATTTAACATATAATAATTTTATATTTAAATAATATGCGGATAAAAGTGTAAACGATTGACAAATACAGTAACTATAATTTTCTTTGAATATACGTTTATACTATACAGAATTGAATAATTAATAGGGAATAAAAGATAGCACATCATTTTCATATTATCATATTCATAAAATTTTTCTAATAGTATTATTTATGAGAATTGATAGAAATAATTTACTTTCATTATGGTGCAAGACGTAGGATTCATAAATATAGCAAAAGCTAACAAAAAAACATATATTAGAAGAGATGACATTACATACCTAGACCATCACCGTCATCGTCACCATCACTATCACTATTACTGCCACCACGACATTGCCACCCACCAATACCACCACCGCAACTATACTCATCATTCCTTTTGACATATCTAGCAATCAAAAGTTCAAAACACAAGAAAGATATAAATGAAAGGGTTAACCAGTAATCTTTTCAAAAAAAATTGATCATCAACAAATAAAAATGTAAAACTTAGAAGCAACATGCACATGATATTGGCACGGCTCAATCAAAAAGTAACATCCCACATCATTTGAACATTACGTTCTCATTGAACCGAACCAATATCTCGTTCAACTGCTCCTCTGAAACCCAAACACAACTCACAAAACAAATATACATACTTTCATCTATCAAGTTATATATGAAAAGAAAATTAATAAGAATGAGAGTTAAAAGAGATGCTGGTAGTGGTGTGGCCGGTAGCATTAAAGGAGTAGAATTAATGATTCCAACTACTCAAACAACGAAATTATGAATGAAAGAGTGGGGTGTTGGATTCTGAATAAATGAAGAAGAAGGAATCACGAAAAGATTTCATGGGGGCAATTTATTAGGGGCCAGAGGATGTTTTTCCTATACTTTAACAGGACTAGGGTATTTTACTGGTTCGGGTTTTACGTTTTCTGGTTCTGTTTTTTTGGTTTTAGTTATTTTTTGGTTGGACTGGAAACCCAAACCGAACCGAGTTTGAGATTGTCAAACCGAAACCGAAATCTGAATTTGAATTTGGTTTGGTTTTGGATTAGAACCGAAGAAACTAAATTCTCACAAGATTATATCTAGGGTGTTTATTGGTTCAAGTTTTTGTTTTCAATCAAACTTGGTAATTGGTCTGATATTGTGTTTCTTTTTTCATATTGAAAGAGTAGCGATTTTAGGTTTATATATATAGAGAGAAAGTTTGCTATACAAAATATTATTTTTGTAAAATGTATATGAAATAATAACAAATATTGATCTAATGGATGAACAGTTTAGATTAAAAATAACATAATCACACACAGAAAAAGTTTGGAGAGGTAGATTTGGAAATAACGTACAATTGTTTACTATTTTTAAATTCCTTCGGTTTTGTCAAACGCATATAATTTTTCTATACAATATTATTTTAAATTACAACATAAAATCAAGTATTTTATTCTCTTTAATGTGCGTATAATTTGCATGACTGTTAACTGCGTAATTACAAACATAACTTGCGTAATTATCATATAACTTACATAATTATTTTTGATAATGTAAGTAATTTTATTTTGCGTAATAATAAATATAACTTGCGTAATTATGTACACTATATGCATAACTATGGTCTGATGAAATTATCACTCTACCAAAAAACACGTGTCACGCCCTGATGATTTCATACGCTTCGCACATAAATTACATTTTATAGAGTAACTGACCTATACACACACACATGCATATATATATATATATATAAGTTTGTATTTGGTTGATGATATGTTTACAAGTGAACATGTTCAAACCCGAACTGGTCTGGGGTGGAACAATAGTCAGCTGGAGCTAGAGGGAGAACGAAAGGGTTTGTTGACTCTTTATCACTTCAAAATCTAGTTATTTAGCCACTATTAGGGTTATTGATACACCATCCACTCTTTATCTTTCTATATGTGTTTTTCCAATCTTTCTATATGTAGTTGTACATGTATAGAAAAAAAATAGGGGGAGGGGGAGGGGACACTGAGTTGGAACTACTTTATTGCCTTTAGACCACGTGAAAGATAGTTGGGCTAAATAAATATGATGATGGGCTTTGTGTTTGGGTTGCTGCTGTACAAAACTTGGGCTTCATTCATGTGGATATATGTTGAAAAGAGGGTTTTAACCCAAGAAGAAAAAAGTCTTGACAACCAATATAAAAGTTTAGGTCGTCGTCTTCATGAGATAGATCAGTTTATCATCTTCTTCTTCGTCTTTTTAGTTCGCACTTGTTGACACCATTATCTCTCAACAATTATCTATCGTCTTCATACGAGTAGTCTTAGATTCATCATCCATGAAGCCTTGCCTACACCTTATAGACTCTAAAGCTTTTCGTTTCTTGAGTTAATGTATCAGTTCGCTATATAGGTGAATTGATCTTGTTTTAATCTTGTACAGACTTTGATGTTTGAGTTTGTAAATTTTGGTTTATGTTTCAATACTTTACATTTGTGAGTTCTTGACAGGGGGGAGTGTGGTCTAAAGAACCAATGGATGTATTTATAACAACCCTTATAAGACATTGGTTAAAAGGTTAACCCAACCCCTAAAAGTTTGCATATTTTATTTAATCATACTTACTTTTATATTAACTAAGATTTGAACCCCGCACGTTGCTGCGGGGTTCTTTTGTAACAGAGTAATTGTTTTTCTATTTCAAGCTTTTAAACTTTATTACAAGTTTTATTATTTTCAAACTCATTTGTGTCCCGTTACCAATCGACAATTGATGGTGGCCAACCCTATTGGACCGACATACCATCTTTATTAATGTTTCATTCTCCTAATCTCTATAATGGTTCAACCGGTGATTTTAAAGAAGATGACAGTGGTAGCGCACAAGGAGACCTCAATATAATCACAATTAGTCTATTAAGCTATTGATAAGTTAAGGTTAAATGAACTTGTAGAAATAATATTTATTAAAAAACTTGGTCCAAGTATTTTATTAATTTATTATATTATAAATATATTGTAAACATAATAATATAAACATGTCAAAACTCATCAAGGCATGATTCAAAAAAGATTATAATAGAAAAAGTGAAGTAGGGAAAATCTAAAAACTATTATGCCAACTGACATACTAATTTAATAGTATACAAGTTATCTCAATGCAAAGACATGTGAACAAATAGCATAAGATGAACTCGAAACAATTTAAATACATGTTATTATAGGCTATCTTAAAAAAAAAAAAAAAAAAAAAAAGTTGGCATATCACAAGGGGTGGAATGCCCAAACCATCAAGCCAAAAAGAAACTATTGCTTGCTTTGTGCTTGAAATGTATATAACATAACCTTAAAAGATTAAAAAATTAAAAAAATGCTACTGTAGAAACCGACATAAGATTTTAATATATATATATATATATATATATATATATATATATATATAATATGGGCATTGTGAAGATGGCTCGTGAGTATTTGTAATTTGTCTTCATTATCTTTGTAACCAACAACAAAAGTAAATAAAGCTCACATATCTACAAAACAGGTGCCCAAATCATCTTCAAGAACGAAATTTATTATATGCATATAATTAATATAAGCGTACAATTACCATGTAATTATAGTCTCTCGTAGCCCGAATCTTCTCTAATTGATCATCCTCCATTCCTCATACTTCAAAAAAAGGGGTCATAAAGATCGAATGATGAGTCCTTGATGTCTTCAAAGACTTTCTTCTTGCTTCAGTTGTTTCCTTCGAAAGTTTTTTCGTTTCTTGCTCTCCAAATAAACCAAAAGGGTGTCAATACAATAGATCGAATTGTTTTCTTGAACGCCTTTATGTGCATGTCATTTACTAAATTTCCCTCGCGAAGGCCATCTTGATCCATCCAATTATTAGATGCCAAACGCCTGCTACAAATTCGCATCCTACCAGAATACGATCCAAGGATTCCGAATGGGTGAAGCAATATTGCAATAATCACACATAGTTGTAGTCATTTGTATATTCCTTTCACACAACCCCTCTTTTATTGGAAATTGATGCAAAACGGCCTTCGATCCAGATAAGTTAACTCTTAGCGGTAACCAATCATTCCATTCGAACTTGAGTTAATCTTGTGAAAACATTTTGTTTTCAATTAAGTGTTTGATGGATGCAAAAGAAAATTCACCTGACGAGTTTTCATCCTAGGCCAAACAATGAGGCCTATTTGCTAACATAGCATACTCAAGCTTTTCTAGTATATTTGTAACATGCACTAGAGCACAATAAATAAGTAAAGATGATGTTTTTCAACTTGTGATCATCAAAGAATTTTTGCTAAATTTGATCCATTTGCTAGAGCCCTATGAAAACAGGAGTCATCACAAATAATCATTTGAATCAACCAAAACTTTAATATCAAATGATGCAGATAACAGAAACAATTACATAGGTAGATCTCAATCTTAAATAACATACAAACTCAAAAGCTTGACAAACAAAATACGTAATGAAAACCCAATATTATTCAAATTCTTCCGACATAGGGTTTTAATTCCACCAAAGAACATTAACACCTACTAAACAACAAGAAATCAATTTAAAAATAAACTAAATAATAATAATAACTATCAAAATAAATAAAAACTCAAATATTGAAATCTTTTTCATGTATTGCTCGTTATATTTTCAACCAACTTCAACGAGTAGCAATCAGGCACAGATTCGGGTCTAACTAAACCCAATGTTCCTGCATCACAACCAAACCGTACACGGTTTGGCTTCGCTTTGTAATAAAAAATATGAAATATAAGTTTTAAAATACAAAAGATAGATAAATACAAAACTAACTTCAACTGATCAATTATACCGTATTTTGTGTGTGTTTTTTTTTTTTTTTTTTGTGAGTAGCACCACCAGCATGTGTCCGCACCTAAATCATAGTATCATACAAAACCAAATTTTTACTAATGGGCCAAATATGTAGAGGCCCATGATAGGTATTATTGGTCGAGCAGTGTGATCCAGTTTCTAGGCCCAATAGTAGATTCCCCTTCGCGAGTATTACTCGACCCTTTGAGTATTGAGAAATGTCCCTGGTGGGCTGTTAGCCCACAATTTTGTATTCATTGATTTTTCACTAATCAATTTTTATCTAACGTATTTTGTTGTATATTGATATTTTATAAAACTTTAAATACACTTATTTTTATCTACACAACGCTACAGCTACAAATAAGTTACTATATAATACCTCTGCCTCAATGCGCGCTTACCATACATTTTTAGTATATATGTTCTTTGATGAGAAATAACATCTTTATTTTTTATAAATAATTTGAGGACATCGTTGTACTTTAACTCAAAGTTTAAGATACATAAGACAACTTCAATGCGTATGGTACAAGTTAGAGATGGGCATTTCGGGTTCGGCCCAATACCCGAAACCGGGTACAACCCGAGTTGGGCCCAACCAAGCTTTTTCGTACCCGGGTTTTGGTGAAACCGGGTTCAAACCCGGGTTGGGTTCACCTAATGCAAAACCCTACCCGCCATACCCGGGTAGGGTCGGGTCGGGTCCGGAACCTGGTCCAATACCGGGTTTAGTTTTTTTTTTTTTTCTTCTTTTCTTTTCTTGTGTGTGTCCCCAATACCGGGTTCAAATCGGGTTCAACTGGGTCGGGTTCGGAACCGGTTCGGGTCGGGTTCGCTAAAAAACTCAAAATCTAAAACCGGTTCCAACCCTACGGGTTTAAACGGGTCCAACCCGGGTACACCTCCCATAGGGTACTACCCGTACCCGGGTCCGGGTCGGGTCCACCGGTCGGGTTCGGACCCGGTTTTTATGCCCATCTCTAGTACAAGTGTACTATCCAATAGTTTTAATTTTTTCTCATTTAATTAAAATTTTTCTAATTAATACATTATTTAATCCATATGAAATTATTTAAATCGCTATATTAAGTACTATTTTATTTAAATATATAACTATAAAATTATTAAATACTTATAATAATAATAATAATAATAATAATAATAATAATAATAATAATAATAATAATAATAATAATAATAATAATAATAATAATAATATAATCAGTGTTTAATGCAGTTCGGATTAGATTGCGCTCTCCACAAAATTCTCGGTGACACTTGCCACATTGCGCTAGCCAACCTACTAAAGCTCAATAAAAATAATTAATTAATGCATACAAAAGTTTGTTAATCTTATGGGTTTTGTATTGTTTAGATTACCGTAAATGTTTTGTATGCTTCTCATTATACGTTTAACCTCTTGTGAAGCACGGGCCTTATTTGCTATACGTAATTTATGGATGTCGGCATTTAAATTGCTTCGATACAAGGTTTAACGCATGATGTACAAGTTGCTATTGCGTTTCATTGGCTACGGTCCAAATCCTAGGAAAGTAAAATTATTTTCTAAGGGAAGTAACACTATCACATGTTATCATTTAGCTAAATTTGTGAGTGGAAAGTTTAAAGCAGAATGCATAGAAGATGATGGTTGCAACATGTGAGATAGAGTATTTTAGGGTTAATCGATTTATAATCAATTGGAAATGAAGTTAAAAGCCAAAATGTTTCTTAGCTCATGTGGTTAAGGTAATGTTTCTCAAGATCTCATTAAAATAAGTGGAAAACCTAGGTTCAAATTTCACCTGTGATAAAAATAAAAGAGGTACAGAGGGTTTTCTAAACTAATGTGAGTTTCTTTCATAAGGTGGTCTTAGCCTTTCAGGTTAAAAACTAATAGGGACGGACTGATATACGAGTTTCTTTTCAGAGACATGCCAACTTAGTGCTTTAATGTTCTGTACTTGAGTAATAAAAATGATTGGGTTGGACAATGACGCGTCAGTAATTCAATTAATCGATATAAAAACGAAATGAAGTTAAAAGTGACTACGATCTCGGGCAATGCCATGTGGAATTCAACTAATGAAGTGAATAGTTACATGTAATTGGTCATAGTTTCATTTGAGTATTAATAATTTGTTAATTAATTAATCTTATTTTTCGGGTGAAGCAATATTATGACTTTAAATCCTCTTTCTTAATTCTTACACCGTGATTGACTAAACTTCTTCGGGAAAACCGGTATCATTCATAAAATTTAACTAGAATTTGAGACCCGCATTGTCACGTGTCTTTTTTGGTTTGTTTTTTTTTTACAAGCTTATGATTCGTGCATTGTTGCAAGGAAAAGAACTCCGTTAGATTACGAAGAGTTAACGTCTCAATGGACACCATTTGAAAGCGATAATAAACATAATTTCAAATCAATGTAAACAAAACCATTAAAATTAGCAAAAAGTTCATAAAATATAAAAGAATCTTAAGTTGTTCTAAATAGTAGAAAGGTTAGGAAAAATAAAAATGAAAGAATAAAAGCAATCAAACCATTGAAAAAGAGGAATGGAGGGTGAACCCGAATTGGTCTCTCACTTAGCGATCGCAAACCAACTCATTTAATTTTCTATTTGGTAAATCTTATGACTTCTATTTTTTTAAAAACTCAAATAAATAGAACTAAAAAAACAAACCTGTGAATTTTAAAGTATTTTGTTTGTTTAGTGATTTTATTTTTAACATTATTTCTTCTTCACTCAAACAATAAATGGTTTGTATAGATAAAAGAAAGAAAAGACAAATTGCAAGTCTCAAAAAATTACTGCAAATGAAAGAAACTTACTGCTGGTGATGTTGATAGGATCTACAAATGATAGGAAGGGGTTATTCTGCAAGTTTCAAAAAATTATAGTGGTAGATATATGAAACCTAAAAAACAAAATGTAGTTACCGACCACAAAGATTTATAATATATATAATCGATAGTGGCATAAGTCGGATTTTACATCATGTTTTCGTTCTCCTTTTAACAGTTTTAATAAAACTGATAGTTGTCCGGGTAGGTGTCATCTATTAAATTATGAGCTATTTTTTAAGATCGATCATGATCCAAGAAGTTTACTTAAAAAGTGTTTGAACGAAAGTTCTTTAGACATTTCATACGTCTTACTACTATGAGTTGATAACCTGACACAAATAAACCAATCGAGTTTGTTTGACCCAAACAAAACCAGTTAAATATGTATAAACCCACCAATGCTAGCCTTGTTACTTTAGGTTACCTAGTTTTTAAAACAAAACCAACCAACTGAAACAACGAAACGTCAAAACTATTAGCTTGACAACTAATTTGTTTTTTAAAAGGCAGTTTTTTCCTTTTTCTATTGTGTAAGGCCATGTATAATGTATTGGAAATCTTTTACCCTATAATATGTTTGAAATTTATGCAAAATATGTTAATCTATTGATATGACAACAAATTCGATTTCAAAAGACAATTTTTACGCTTCTTAATCATGACTGTATGTCGTAGGTGGTTTAAAAAGAGTAAAAAACTGTGTCTTATAGAGTTGACTAGGCCCCACATAGGACTCTCGAGCATCGACTTTAACATGGGTGAATGTGTGTTGTGGGTGGGATGAAAACTGATATATTATGATTATTTAAATAATTGTTAAAATTTATATGTTTTTTATGTGATAAAATAAAAATGGTTTTAAAATAAATGAAATAAAACTCAGCAAAAGAAGAGAGTATCCATCGTTGTCTCGTGGACTGCCTTCAAATATGCTCCACCAAATCCGCACAAAGATTAGCATGGTTTCTTTAAATTATAGCATTTAATGATTTGCTAATCTTTTTTGTTTATTTATCAACACAGGAGGCCTTAGTACGTCAGCTTTGTAGTTTTAACTTATTGCTCTCCCCGAATCTTCTATTATCATCTTATGCATAACTATGCAAACGTATTTCCTATTTTTTTTCTTTTTCCCACATTCTTGATGGATTGACAAGTACAGTACTACGTTTATTATTTGACTGTCAATTATTGACCTCTTTTGTTTACACAGCACATACCACGCGCAAATGTTTAGGTCTGCAAAGTGTTTGTTTTTAGGAAAATCTTTCATTAAAAAAGGTTTTTCCGATCTTTTTTTTGGTGTAGATCTTAACCTACCTCTTCATACATCTTCATCCCAAACCCTAAACACAACTCACCTCCACGGCTCCACCACCCTGCCTCAACCCCCTTCCTCTATCAACCTACCTCCCGGTCGTTGTCGCACCCACCGTCTTTTGCCGTTGCCGTCGATCCCATCGCCTAGCGCAATGGCCGTCGCGCCCAATGCCTCCCACCGTCGCCATCGCACCCACCTCTTTTTTTACAGATGTTTGAAAAACCAAACAGTTTTTTTTTACAAACTGTAGATGTACGCTTCACCGTTTGTAAATAATGTGGATCCGAGTGCGACTGTGTGAAGAATGTCACTGAATACAAGAGTTTGTTTAGTGATATTTATATCATTGTTGGACCTGGCAACACCAAAGAAGGTGTGTCAGGTCCAAAGATCATGGGATGCAACGACTTTAAACATTAAGGTCGGATGTAGATGATCACCTCATTAGTGTTGACCTTGCCAAGTCATGGGGCAATTTGACCACTCCAAGTGTATGCAGTCCATGCTATTAAGTATCTCGAGAAAATATTATACTTGTTTATGCACATCATATAAGCTTGTATTTATTACTGCATTTTAGCAAATTTAAAATATGTTAAAAAGTGCGTGTAATCTACTAGATTATTGAAATTTACGTTGGATTTTTTCAACTTTGTAGACCATATAAGATGTGTCAGATTGAAAAATCTACTTACATTACATATGAACTATGTAACCAAGTCAAAATATTAAATATTATATGGTAGTCATAAATAATACAATTATCACATCGGAGTGTCGGTGGCACATTAATGTTTATAAATTTAAGATGTCTAAATGTTTATGGGGATGATCACCTTGGTTGTTTCACATGGTTTTGGTCTAGTATTTTATTGGTTTTGGTTGTTCCGTTGGTTTAACTGTCACCGACTACAACGGCGAATTCACTAGCGCACCGGATATGGCGACAATTTTCTTCTTCTCTCAACTTTCACCGCCGCTCATTCCCTCTTCTTCTACCGCTTGACGAGCTTATAATAATGATGGTGCGCTCAGGCGATTCTAAAGTTTTTAATTTAATCATATGTTTGAGGCTTTCTGGATGATTTTTGATGATGTGGCTTTTCTAGATTGCTATTGATTTTTGATGCATTGACTACAACTGGTTTATGATTTTTAGTCATTTTTCTACAATTCATTCCTTGCTAAATATCATTACGAATTATATTATTGAATTAATAATGAATGGTTATCTTTAAATGATTTAAATAACTACAATTTGTTTGATAAATATGTTTGCTGTGGATCCTAATATGACACTTGTACTGGTGTGTAACGTGTGTTGGTTCACGTAGTATTATATTTATAACGATTTAGTTACTGTAATTGCTTTTTTTATTAGTTAATACTTGAAATTATTCATGTATTTTATAATATTTTGATTTTTTGACCATGTGTTGATCGAAGAAGTAGGACCCATTGGTCCACGGGTCCACGCGGAAAGAACTAATCAGCTAGGCTTTTCTTTAATAATTTAAAAGCGAACTCAGATTTGCATCCAGATTTGATAATAATAATCCAATTATTTCATAAAGTTTTTATTTACATATAAACTTTTCAACCCATAAAATCTTTGTCTATACTTAGTATAATATAACTAAATCATTATTAATCTTTGTCTATGCTTAGTATAATATAACTAAATCATTATTACCACGATGCTTTTGAACACTAAATGTGACATATACCTATTGACCCCTAATATAATTTTACATGTTGGGCGTACTTGTTTTTACGTAAATGTTACATTATTCATTTTTTTTATTTTTATTTTAACTCATCTTAAGAAAATAATTTAACCACACAAAGTAACACCCTCTCTCTCTCTCACACCCATAATGGTCATGTTGTCAACGATCATATTCCCTATCTTTACCCAGGTTACATGCATAGCATTGAAGGCCACTTTATGTTCAGTTGGAGTGGTGTTTAACGCCAATCATGGGCCAGCTAAGCAGTAATACTCCCTGGTATTAGAATATACCGTTTATCCTTAGGTTGAGTTAATTTTAAGCGAGAGAGCCTAATATTGTTACTTTTATAATTTTAATTTGTTTTCTTGAAACTTTAATACCATCTTCTTATATATGTATTAATAATACAACCAGAAACAAAACAATATCCAGATTATAACATCTTACATTTTAGGTTTATGATGTGTTTAGTATCTATTCAAGTTTTAATTGGGTAAAAACAATATATATAATTGAGGTATAATGCTGTTGGAGGGAATTCTTTTTATTTTTTTGGAAATGATGTTCTTATAATGAAAATCTAGAGACTAAAGGGGTTATATGTATAAACTTGAGTTAAAACATTAATTTTCTACAAATTAGGACCCTTAACAACCAAGTTTGAAGACAAATTCAAGTAAAGAAGAAGCTTTTATGTTGGACATGGGTTTATGATGAATTTGAGTGATTATGAGTTGTTAGAATTAACTATTAACAATGGTTTTTATATTATACACATCTTTGTTAGATTGCCACGATAAAAGATAAGGTGACGCTCTTTAAAATTAACTTCAAGAAAGCACACGATATGCTTAATTGGGGATTCTTGGACTCTGTCCTTGCACAAATAAGGTTTCCTATCCTGTGACGTAAATGGATTAGTAATCGTCTCTCATCCAACCGATCATCCATACTAGTAAAAAGATCTCCTATAGTCACGTTCCAGCCAACAAGAGGGGTTCGACAAGGTGATCCGTTATCACTAAATTTATTCATAGTAGTGATGGAGGCTTTCCAGCGTATCGTTGATGAGTTCAAGTTAAAAGTTGCTGGATGGAAATGAGTCTTAACAGAATCCTAGTAAAAGTATGGTGTTTAAGAGCTTTAATGGTGAGTTTTGATTCTTTTAGTACGTTAGCAACATTATATAGAAGTTGGAGCGCAATATTTCTCTACCAAAAACAATTACAAATCTTCAATATATTATTTACCTAGTTAGAAGAAGTATACCATTATCTGCTATTTTATGGAACGATCGAGTCTTCCTCTTGAACAATGTTTCAAGCTTTCCAAATAATCAGCTTGGTGAGTTTTGATAAAAGTGACTTAAAAGTCACTACTTGATTTACTAATTGATGAAATATTAGCCAAATGGTTAAAGTTGAACATGAAAGGTAAAACTCATATAGCTAAATGAGTACTACAGGTTAAGAATGTGTTCGAAGGGGTTGTTTGATAGTTTTTTAATGGTTATTTAGAGTTTACTTTTTAACGATTTATAACCTCTTAATCGATCATATTATTATCATCTCCTGAAAATTTTAAAGTATTTATATTAAACATTAATAAACTTAAAATAAAATACTTTTTGACGTCTTATGTTTTACTTTGAACGAAAAACTCACATGCATCGGATTTTTACGTTTTGCTTACACATCATGTCATATATAACAATAACTAGATCAAAGGTGTTTTAAGGACATTTTGATCGTAAATAGTGTATTTCCTAACTAAAATGTTAGTGTGTTTTAATAGTGCATGGTACCAAATATGATTACCTTAATCTAAATAATGAAAATGTTACTGTTAAAATAGAACTAGACCAAATGTCTACTAGTATATGCTTTTCTTCATAAGTACGTGCTTTATGAACATATTTAAAAGTATGAGGGTACTCGGGGTACTCTCAGATACTCATTCGGGTTTTCAAGTTGGACGGTAACACCACCGCTAGCCCTCGATCGGGTAATGCATTTGGGTTTAGAAATTGGTTGTACAAGCCGAATCAATGTGTTGCTTTTGTGACTGTTGAACGGTCACTAGATCGCTACAACTTAATTTAATTAATTAAAACCTATATATACTAAACGATGAGAAACAACAACCGAGAAGAAAGAAAAGTTCAAATTTCATGGGGCCCAAATGGTTTGGACAAATGAACAAAAAGTTGTTTTATGTAATACTTGGGTTCATCTGTCAACCGACCCAATACATGGTAATAACCAAAATACAAACGGTTTTAGGTCGAGTGCTTGATCACTACAAGCATCATTTGGTGGAAGCAACCGAAGCACTCACCAACTATATTCAAAATAACAAACTTTAAATCGAATGATGAATTGGTTCAACGGATTGTACATTCAAGCTGTACGAAAAATTATAAGTTTTATTTAATTTTTATAAAAAAATTAGTTTTTATGTGTGTGTGTATATATATATATATATATATATATATATATATATATATATATTAAAACTATATAGGAATGCCTACGAGCTAGTGTAATACTTGGGTTCATATTTTCACTGACTTAATAAATAGTAATCAACAAAAATATGAAGGGTTTTTGGGTTGAATGCTTTATCAATACAAGCATCAAGTTGGTGGAAGCAACCAAAACACTCACCAACTATATTATAAATTACAAACTTAAAACCGGAATATGAATTGGTTCAACAGATTGTACATTCAAGCGGTATGTCAAATTTTAAGTTTTAATTTTTAGTTAAATAGAAAATTTAGTTTTTATGTATATATTTTATATTTTTAAAAACTATATAGGAATGCTTACGGGCTAGTAGATGCTCCAATATTAATGTGACGAAGAAGACGTTCAACGATTAACAATAAAAACATTGGGCGATAGGTTTTACCCATTTACATTCATGAAAAGTGGTTCGGAGGTATGACAAATGTCCAATCATCCCTTTGATGGATGAAGAATTTTCCGGTCAATTTGTAACAAAAGGAAAGTCATTAGATTTCAGTAACTACACACGTTCTACAAGCACATTTAATAGCCCAACTCCTAACCTTAATGGAAATTTAAATGCCTACTAGTCCAACAAAAAAAGAGGAAATATGTCGAGTTATCAACCAATATATGGCCAACGCCATTGCTCACTACACATTGTTTAAGAAGAATCCTCTAAGACAAACGGTGAACATGAGAAAGAAAAATAACGAAAAAATTATAAGTTTGGTGGATAAACAAAAGGAGGCTTTAAGGGAGAAGCATATGGATCAAGATTGAAAACGTTAACCGAACTACATGACCAGTGAGCGGATCAATGTCGCATATAATTATTCAACGAAACAGGACATAGCAAATCGACGGGGATGACCTTGCGACTTCTAAAGTTTCAATGTATTTTTTTCATTTTTTACTTTTGTATGTAATTTGTTTTTTTTTAATTTTAATTAATGAAATATTATTCCTTGTGTTTTAAATATACTTCTTAGTTAAAACTAGTAAATGTTATTTTTAGATATATATTATTCATAATTTTTTTACATTTTAATTAATGAAATTTTAATTTTAAATCTATATATTTTTCTTTCATATTGAGCAAGTTAGAAAACAATATGGATATTAAACATATCTTAAATGTTTTCTCTTACAAATATAAAGATTTTTTGTTAGTACAATAGAAAGAATAAAGTAAGCTGATGTTGTGACTTCAAAAAATCTTATCTTATGAGTTATCATTTACTGATATCGAAATTAAGGAAACTCTGATTGTCTTATACGATTTATAAATGTTCTTATATAGTTAAAGTTAATTAATTAATAGGAATATATTTTTGGTAATTAAAAAGGTGTATTACAAACGCGTTGGATAGAAGATAGACCCAAATTAAAGTTTAAACCCACCCGTAAATAAGTCATACACGGCGCAAATACCGGAATTTGATGAGTAGCACCTGCCCCACACAACTTGCCTTTATTATTATTCTTTTTCAGTTTTTCTTATTTCATTTTTAAATTTATGGAATCCCGCCATGTTTCCATTTTAATGTAGAGTTGTAGACCGAACATCAACGTTTTTTAAAAGCAAATGTTTTCAGGAATATATGTGACATTAATTTAAAACTAAATACGAATTTACTGTATTCTTTATTTTTTAGATTATTTAATTTTAATAATCTCAAATTTTATTTATTGGTTGTTATTAATCTCAAATCAAGAAATATTTACAAACACTTTGAACTTTGAACTTATTTTTTTTTAACGATCTCTAACTAATTGAGAGTTAACACCGTTAGTTTTTCGATTACATGGACTGTTTATATAGCCAAAACACTAAGCAGAAAGTTGAAATTAACCATCCGATCCGTCAATCTGAAACTTACGCACCCTAAAACTGATCAATCTACACCTTCTAATCTGAAACACTTAGCTCATTTGAGGTAAATTTCATATGACGTTGGAGGCTAGACACCGAAAAACAGACTTGATGGAGACTGGGTGGCGGTGTCATTGAAAAATGGCTCAATGTTGTCTCCATTTAATCAAAAAAACTAACAGCGGTTAACTCTCAGTTAGTAAGGGATCGTTGGAGGAAAATAAATGCAAAGTTTTGAGTGTCTGCATATATTTACTGAGTTGGGATTAATCCTGGCCAATAAATGAAACTTGAGATTATTAAAATCCAATAACCCTTATTTTTTTGGTAAAGGTTTGATTTTAATGAAATATGAAGTTTGAAATAACCAAAACAAGAATGTAAGGCCTCGTTCCCGAAACACTCACAGTTGGACAATCATCGCACATAATGTTTCAAAATCTCATCAAAATTTATTAAAAACACTGCAGCGGAATAATTTAACGAAACCATTTCATATATTAGTAATTAGTGTTTACAATATTAGTACATTACAAATCATCATCTGGTTTCATTTCTACACAAAAGCATCATTGTTACACAAAATGGATGCCAGTAAAAAATCTTGGCCAAGTAGCTCCACCCCGTGCCATCTTCAGCAACCATTACCTGCCAACTGAAAATGCATAAAAGTCAGCGTTGCTGAGTGAGTTCTAGTTTTATAATAGAAATACTTTACTTTCGTTTAGAAAACCTTTCTTTACTTTCATTCGCGATCATACATCATACGTACATACAGATAATATTTATTATTATCTGTCATCATCATTCATTATCGTACGTCATTCGTTCATTCATCATTATCTTTCACTTTCATCCGGACCAATGCCATGTGCTATACCCCGAACATTGTGCACGAAGCTGGTTACTGGGCCTGAAGTCTATAAATAGACTCCTAACATTGTGCACGAAGCTGACTCCAGTACCTGGGGCAAGCGACAGGGGTCCCATACGTTTGGTCAATCACAAGGATTAGACCCCCGTGTGCATCCTTCTGGGTTAGCTAAACCGCACACAGTTGAGCTAACACCCTTCATTGGGTGTGAACCTCCTTACGTTTGCTTGCAAGACTCTTTTTTCATTCTTTACGTTCCACTTTTCATTAACATTAACTTCCACTTTCATTATATATATACTTTACGTTCATTAACATAATCACCCCACGTAAAGTCACGGAAAATACATAATAGGGAACATAAAGAAAACATGCCACAAACATGCATAAAAGCATCATATAATCATCACATATCAACCCCGAAAACATCCCAAGTCATAGCCTAAAAGTCCTTCTTCCCCCGAAAATTTCAGAAAATTTTCTAAGTCTTAGGAGCATTAACACTATGCAGGCGCACGAGCATTATGCGGGCGCATGAATACCTAGGCGCATGGGCGACTCAGGCGCATGGGCACTATTTGGGCGCACGGCCAACACTTAGACGCCTAGACAACTTTCTAGGCGCATTGGTACTATGCAGGCGCATGAGCCTGGTTTAGGCGCGTGGACACTTTGGCGTTTTAGCAGTTGGGCGTATGGGCATACTTATGCTCCTGGGCATAATCCTAGGCGCATGGGCACTATTTGTGCACATAAACCTTGGGCGTTTGGGTACTGTTTGGGCGCATGATCTCAGGCGCATGGGCACTTAGGCGCATGGCCAACTACTTTTCTAACTACCATCATTTTCAGACCTCAAAATTATCAATCTAACCTGTTCTAGCCTAGTTTCTAGCATACTAAGCATCAAACAAGCATAAAACATGCACATAATCATAAATCATCCCGAACATACACCCACCCACAACAGGGCACACACATATACATACGGGTACACACCCAAATTTTATAAAAACGTTTAAACATGCATTTCCAGCCCCAAATTAGTTAAAACATGTAAAAACGGGGATCTAGAACTCCCCTCTTGCAACTTCCGAGTAAGACTTCCTTCAAACCCGAATGCTTATGAGTTCAAACACCTAAAAACACCAAAACACACAACCGAACACACATACAAGCACATAAGCACATACCCGAAGCTGAAATGCGGCCAAGAACACCCATAAATCAGAAAACTAACCTGAATTCCGACTTTTTCTTCTTCCTCTCTCTAAAACCGAAGAGAATTCTGCTCTTTCTCTCACTAAAAATCGACAGGAAGATGGTACAGGAGTCATGGGCGGCCATGACCACCTTTTTGAACATATTAATATAAAACTTTGTCTCTTGTACCATTTTAACCCCTCAACTTGGGTTATTTTGCTATTCTTTCTTTTTCTTCACATTTCTCTTCTTTTAAAATTTCCGGGTGTTACAAAGAAGCTTCAAGTAACAAATGAATCAATCAAAATCATTGATTTGGTTTGCCTTTTTAACCAATCAAATTTATAACTCGTAGGCTCGAAGATAGTTTGAAGAGAACTCAACCAAACTAGTTGTGTAGCACGGTTTCTAGTCTGATTGATGTATAGTTTTGGTGTGTGCTCATAATAACTATGTGATCTCGTTCTTTACCATTAAATATACATCAAAATTTATTTGTTATGATTACATGTATGGTGCTTGTGGAATATTTTACTATAATTTTGTAGTGATATGATTATTATCCAAGCGATGAGTCGTCAAACAAACATAACATGAAACAACGACTAAACCAACATACCCTACGGCGCACCATCTCATTTTTTGGTGTTTTCATCATCGTAGGCAGTAGCAAGTGACACTACTAGAAAACTGTTAATTTTCCGACAAAAATTTCCGACAAAACAAATTTTGTCGCAAAAACTGACGAATTTCCGACAATACTGTGACAAAAAACAAACCATAAAATTTCCCTCCAATTACCGACAAGTTAACGACCACATTCCGTTTAAGATATTTTGTCGAAAATTTGTCACAGTTTTCCGTCAATTTTCCGACAAAAACACGTCAAAAGTTGATAATTAATATTATTAATCTTCAATTAATATTGCGACCAAATTGCGACAGTTAAGGTTTTTTTTTATTATTTTTACATGCCAATAAACCATTGTTTTGACTCCATTTGTTTGACAAATCTATCATACATAAAAATACATTTATTTCACCAACTTATACATGTATATGTAGTTAAGGTGTATGTAGAAACACAACCACTTATATTTAAACCAACATGAAAATATTTGTTTGTGTATTGACTTCCGATGGTGTTCCCAATAGTACGTATATACATAACATGTATAAATTGTCAAAATGCAAGTATCTCTCATATTATTAAGATATTAAAAATATGAGATCAAAAAATGAACTTATAATAAAAATAAAATATATATGGTCGGAAGTTGGTCGGAAATTTCGGACCACTTTGCGTGAAAAAGCGGTTTTTTGTCGGAAAAGGGTCGGTAATTTGCGATCAAATTGCGACAGTTAAGGTTTTTTTTTTAATTTTTACATGCCAATAAACCATTGTTTTGACTCCATTTGTTTAACAAATCTATCATACATAAAAATACATTTATTTCACCAACTTATACATGTATATGTAGTTAAGGTGTATGTAGAAACACAATCACTTCTATTTAAGCCAACATGAAAATATTTGTTTGAGTATTGACTTCCGATGGTGTACCCAATAGTACGTATATGCATAACATGTATAAATTGTCAAAATGCAAGTATCTCTCATATTATTAAGATATTAAAAATATGAGATCAAAAAATGAACTTATGATAAAAATAAAATATATATGGTCGGAAGTTGGTCGGAAATTTCCGACCACTTTGCGTGAAAAAGCGGTTTTTTGTTGGAAAAGGGTCGGTAATTTGCTATCAAATTGCGACAGTTAAGGTTTTTTTTTTAATTTTTACATGCCAATAAACCATTGTTTTGACTCCATTTGTTTAACAAATCTATCATACATAAAAATACATTTATTTCACCAACTTATACATGTATATGTAGTTAAGGTGTATGTAGAAACACAACCACTTATATTTAAACCAACATGAAAATATTTGTTTGAGTATTGACTTCCCATGGTGCACCCAATAGTACGTATATGCATAACATGTATAAATTGTCAAAATGCAAGTATCTCTCATATTATTAAGATATTAAATATATGAGATCAAAAAATGAACTTATGATAAAAATAAAATATATATGGTCGGAAGTTGGTCGGAAATTTCCGACCACTTTGCGTGAAAAAGCGGTTTTTGTCGGAAAAGGGTCGGTAATTTGCGACCAAATTGCGACAGTTAAGGTTTTTTTTTTTTTTAATTTTTACATGCCAATAAACCATTGTTTTGACTCCATTTGTTTAACAAATCTATCATACATAAAAATACATTTATTTCACCAACTTATACATGTATATGTAGTTAAGGTGTATGTAGAAACACAACCACTTATATTTAAACCAACATGAAAATATTTGTTTGAGTATTGACTTCCGATGGTATACCCAATAGTACGTATATGCATAACATGTATAAATTATCAAAATTCAAGTATCTCTCATATTATTAAGATATTAAAAATATGAGATCAAAAAATAAACTTATAATAAAAATAAATTATATATGGTCGGAAGTTGGTCGGAAATTTCCGACCACTTTGCGTGAAAAAGCGGTTTTTTGTCGGAAAAGGGTCGGTAATTTGCTACCAATTTGCGACAGTTAATATTTTGCGACAATTGTTATTAATCATAATATATTATTGTTATTATTATTATTAAAGTTTGACGACCAATCTTAATATATATTATCATCATTATGTATAGTTTTTATTAAATGAAATTCCTATGGATAATCTTAATATATATTATTATTGTTATAGTTTTTACTAAACAAAATTCATATGCAATATTCATAAAAAAATTGAACAATGGTTCTGAACACTTTCCGTCTATCCGTTTTACCGAGAAGAATACGACTATTTCTATTTCTTTATTTTTTGATTTTTTAAATCCCATACTTAAAATAATTGGGGCTTCAATTTATTAATTGTCTTCTTCCCCCTTTACTGTTTTACCCTACTGCCGCCTCAAGCATCCCACCGTTTCCGTCAATTTCAGCCGTTCTCCGGTCAGATCGGAATAGACGCCACTGGTAAGCGAGGCCGTCGTTATCAGACCACCATTATCCACCTTCAATTTCACCCATTTCTTCCCCAACTTGAATTTTGAAGGTAAAGCTCAAATATTTTTTACTTTTTTGAAACTTTATATGTTTATATGTTTATTTGTTTGTGCTTATGATAGGAAACACCACGTCCATTGCTGTATCACCATTCTTCAACTTTATCTTCACTATTTTCATTTCCTAGTTGAATTTTAAAGGTATAAACCCTACTTTTTTTTATAAAAATATTAGGTTTATGCGTGTAAATGTAACAATTTAGGTTATGTTTATGTGTTTAATAGCTATATTCAAAAGTGTTAGTTGGTTTTTTTAAGAATTGTTTGGTGACTAACTTACTATTTTAGAGAGTGACAGTCAACATTCATTAACACTCCGACGGTAGAATTATTCATGATGTTAGCTTTTATTTGTTAATGCTTAATGTTTATTTGTTAGTTGTTAGTTTTGATGATATATACATATGATTTTAATTTGTTAAATGCAAGCTTTGCTAGTAGATTAATTACTTTTTGTTTCATTGTATGTAAAGATCTAATTTTGATATAATTATTTTCACAGTTGGTTTTCATAGTTTATTTATGTTTGATATAATTAATAAACATGAAAAATATACTTGGCAAGAGTTGTGTATGCATATGTTAACATTTGTTATTATCACTGTACATTTTGTTAGGCTACTTTGTTATTTACTAACCATTGTGGGGTTTTAGTTAGATCAATAAAAATGTCGTTTCCTCGAGAATGGATGTACACGATGAGAAACACTAGTAATGATGTTTTCAATCCGGCATTTCAACAAGTTGTCACTTCTTTCTTGGATTTTGCATATGCTAACACGACTAACATTAGAAGCGAAACAATAGAAGGGGTGGAGACTTCTGTAATTAGATGTCCGTGTGCCAAATGCAAAAATCGTTATTACAAGTCAAGGGAGACAATTGAGTGTGACCTATATCAGAATGGATTCATGAAGGGTTATTTGAGATGGTATAAACATGGTGAATCATTTCCATCGCAAGACATGGGTCAACGTTCAAACCCCATACCGTCTCAACATGTGGGTAATTGCATAGACCATGTAAATGCTAAAGAAGTTGATGCTGATCTTGGTGAATTTACAGAATACGATCAAATGATTATGGAAAGCATGCACCAAAATCAACATCCTTATAATCAGCAAAAACCACAACATAAAAATCAATCAGCCCATGCATACTATACCATGTTAGAACAAGCCAATTACCCTTTGTATGACGGGGTCTAGAAAAGCAAGCACACTTTCCACCACCACTAGCTTATTGCACTGGAAATCAGATTGCAATGTTTCAGACTCGGCTTTTGATAAATTACTTCTGATATTTAAAGACAGTCTACCAGATGGTAATAATCTACCTACAAACTTTTATGAGACCAAGAAGATGTTGAAGCCACTAGAGTTACCGTCACAACAGATTCATGTATGCAAAAACCATTGCATGTTATTCTATGGAAAAGATGAGCATTGGATATGATGAGCATCGTATCCGTTTGGTAATCTAAGCATATTCATGAACTTTAGTAATTGTTTTTTTATTTAACAAATACGTTTTATACTTTATGTTTTATGTAGGAAAATAAACTTGGATATGATGAGCATCGTATCCGTTTGGTAATCTAAGCATATTCATGAACTTTAGTAATTGTTTTTTTATTTAACAAATACGTTTTATACTTTATGTTTTATGTAGGAAAAGAAACTTGGCCGAAAAGTCACAATGAAGGAACTCTTTCTTCACACTCATCTTACTAAAGATTCAAAGCATTTATTAATGGCTGGACAATATGATGAGAGCTCGGATGGGATGGAATTTTGCACAGGTCGATCGAGAGAAATTTACGTAAGTTATCTTTACTAAAATAAGAATTATTGTATCAAGTTTTTTGTATAATAACAATCGTGTTGTTTTAACGATTTGTAGGAAAGTTACTATAGAAACATGATTAAAAAATACGATGGTGATGAAGCTCAGCATCCATTGGGTGACATTGATGTGTGGCAGAATAGTGCGGGGGAGGGTCGAGAGCTCTATGGGATAGGATCTTCGGATCCTAATTTTATCGTGACCGGAACTCATTCATCTTCATTGGCAGGACCATCTCATGAAGAGTTTCAGCGATCGCAACAAGAGGTATTATAAATATTGGTTATGTTTATTACTTCTATTATTTATCATCTTCACAAAAACATGTGCATTTAAATTCTCAAAAAAAAATACTGTCATGAAGAAATCTCAACGTTCATTGCTATTTTGATGTCTGCAACTTCATAGTGGTGTGTAATTGTATACTAGGTGATAAGAAACCTTGCATGTATCTTCATGGTAGTGTATAATTACCTACCATGTATATATGTAATTCAACTATGAATGAATTTCGTTAGTTCAAATATGTGTACCATATATATAGAATTTTGGTATGGTTGTGAGTAAACAATAAAGGAATACCTTATGATGGACATAGTTTGTAATATATATGCTACATTTATGCATGTTTCTTGTTCATTCGTTGCTACATTAATTATATTTGGTGTATATATAACTATGTTAACTTGTATATATGTAGTTCGAACAACGAGTGAATGAGCAGGTGCAACGACAAGTGGAAGAGCAAGTGCAACGACAAGTTGTTGATATGGAACGACGAATGCAAGAAGAGTTGCAACGAAAAGTGGATTTGTTATTAAGTAAACTTGGTAATAATCCCGGCAATCATCAACCATACTTTAGTTTTATTTAAATACTTTGTTTTGGATTATGTAAGTATTGGGATCGTGTAATGATATTTGGTTTGTATTTGGATTATTTAATGGTATTTGGATGGTAATGGTTTTTGCAAATAGGTATTTGAATTTTGTGAAAAAATCAGGGTTTTTTCATCATTTAAAAAAATCAAATTTCTTACATTAGTGTTTTGGTCTGAAATTTGTCGCAATTTCTGGTGATTTCTTGTCGGTATTCTATTGGAAATAAACCGGTCCAAAGCTGTTAAAATAAAATTTATTTTAACTTTTTGTCGGTATTCGGTTGGAAAATAACCTGTCGGAAAGTTGTCGGAAATTGATACACTCCTTTTTGTCGGAAATTGGTTGGAGCAATTTGTCGCAAAGTTGTCAGAAAAGTTTTCCAACAAGCTTTTTACCGACCAAAGTAAGTTTGTCGATTTTTTGTCCGAAACGTGGAAGTTTTCTAGTAGTGTGAGCGTATCCCTTTGATGAGCAGCGTAGGCTACGCCACTCTATGTGGCCTACGGCCAAATGAAGGTTTTAAGATGGTTTTGGATCAATTTTAAATGAGAATGAGAAATAAAATAGGATTTCTTTCCTTTTGAAAGAATATCATAAGAGGAGGCAAAAATAGTGATGAAAACTAGGTGACAAAGTGATCTTCCATCCAATTGATTCACAATTGCTTCTTGAATTCGTCTATTGTCATTATCAATCAAGATCATCTTAGGTTACTTCATTCGTGGTCACTACTCGTTCTTGGTTTTGTGTTTGCAATTATATTCAACCACATCTGAACTTATACTAGACTTGAATGTTACTTTAGTCATTTGAAGATGTTGATGATTAGAGTTAATTCGTATGTTTGGGTAGTGCAACCAGTTACCAATGGCTTTTGTTTAATATACGTCATTATTTGTCTTAATCATTAAACATTATAATGTTATGAGGTTATAGTAATAACTTGAATATTATGTTGATTTGATCTTAATATGTGTCCTTGATTAGTATCTTTAAGTGACAACATATCAGTTTACGTAGTGTTATGATTATCCACTATTGCATGCATAGAACATGCATATATGTATGTAGACTTGTTAGTAAAGTGAACCAAGTCAGGTTATACATTCACTACCAATCCAAACCAAGGTGTTATCACATTTCACATAATTCTTTCAAGCGAATCATTTGGTATGATTTATGCAACCAACCAATTTCACATCTTTTATCTTTGATAAGTACTTTGTCACTAATCACCGACCATCGTTTTTGTTCAGAAAACACTTTCAAAATTTGATGGTATTGTTAATCATACCTCCGTCCATCATGTAAATTGCTTGTAATTCAAGCAACTACGTTGTAAATTGCATAATATAAACTTTAAAAGAAAATTGTTTTCAACTATTAATATATTATTAGATCATTTTTACTATAATGTTTTTAACATTTAAATATAACTTGACATTATATTATATACCAATCAACCATAACCTATTTTTACTAAAAATCTAAATCAAGAAAACCTTAAACGAACTCAACCAAAGCTCAAGCATCAAAAAACTTATTTAACAAACAAGATCGAATGCAAGCTTAAGAGAGCTCTCTCGAAACAGTATTTGTAGAGTATAAAATAAAAATATAAAATAAAAATAGAAAGATAGATTTTTCAAAACAGCCCAAAAAAAAAGTAATTATTTAAGAGAGTGAAGAGTGATGGACACTAGCAGAGCTACAAGTTGCGGGAAAGCATCAGATCTGAAACTCTGAGATCTTACCTCTTCCACTTTATCTTCTTTAGTCTACTCTCTATATATCTCCAATATCCATTGTTATCCTTCAAGATTCCATCCTTCCACCATCAATCTTCCACCAAAGAACACCAATTTATCATCAATCTCTGCCACAAAGATCCATTTACGTTACCCCCATTTGTTCAGACACAATGAGAACACCATTGCTGGTATTCCTGCTGGTTTTAATGGCGGAAACCATCAACGGAGAAGACCCTTATAGATTCTTCAACTGGAATGTCACTTACGGTGACATCTACCCTCTTGGAGTCAAGCAACAGGTATGTATTATGTATGTATTAGACTATTTGTTCTTCGTTTTGGGTCGAATGTTAACATTAATGTGGATCTTTTACACTCCGGTTGCAGGGGATATTGATCAATGGGCAGTTTCCGGGGCCCCAAATCGACGCAGTGACTAACGATAATGTGATTGTTAGTATCTACAACAGCTTGGATGAACCCTTCCTCATCACCTGGTGAGTTCTCATTCAAAATCGATTGATTTGGGTGTTTTTGAAGTGATTTGGGGATACAATAATTGAATCAACGATGGTGATTCAGGAATGGGATACAGCAACGGAGGAATTCATGGCAAGATGGGGTTTATGGCACAAATTGTCCGATCCCACCTGGTCAGAATTTCACCTACATTCTTCAATTCAAAGATCAGATCGGAAGTTACTTCTACTTCCCCTCTCTCGCACTCCACAGGGCCGCCGGAGGTTACGGCGGCATTACGATCTCCAGCCGGCCGAGGATCCCCGTCCCCTTTCCTCCGCCCGCCGGAGATTTCACCCTTCTCGCCGGAGACTGGTTCAAGCAAAATCACACCGTAAGTAGCACGTTCTCAATCGTTCTAACGAATAATCGTTTAATTGTAGCTTCAATGACTCAATTTCAACTGTTGTAATGTGGAATCGTTCAGGATTTGAAGGCGATTTTGGACTCCGGTCATGATCTTCCGTTTCCCGATGGTCTTCTCATCAATGGCCGTGGATCTAACGGATTCACATTCAACGTTGATCAGGGTAAGACCCGTTATCACTACATTCATCATCTTCTTCACAACTCCAACAAATTGAGGATTAATTTTGAAATTTTGATTTAGGGAAAACTTACAGATTGAGGATTTCGAACGTGGGGTTAACAACATCGATCAATTTCAGAATTCAGGGGCATAAGATGCTGCTTGTGGAGGTTGAAGGGACTCATACTCTTCAAAACACATACTCATCTCTTGATATTCATCTGGGTCAAACGTACTCTGTTCTAATCACCGCCGATCAACCTCCGGCGAACTATTACATGGTGGTTTCCACCAGATTCACCTCTCAAATCCTCACCGCCACCTCAATTCTTCGTTACAGCAACTCGCCGGGAAGTTTTCCGGCACCGCCGCCCGGTGGTCCGACGATCCAGATCGATTGGTCGTTGAATCAAGCACGGTCAATTAGGTATGTTGAGTCAAAATTAGTCAAACTATACAAGTTTGACCATAATATTATTGTCACAAGTCAAAACTCAAATGTCATTGATGTTGGTTAAATGTTTAACAGGCAAAACTTGACCGCAAGTGGTCCGAGGCCCAACCCACAAGGGTCATACCATTACGGGATGGTTAACTTCACTCGAACCATCAGGCTCGCGAACTCGGCTCCGGTTATAAACGGGAAGCAGCGGTACGCGGTCAACAGCGTGTCGTTTGTACCTGCGGACACCCCGCTAAAGATTGCGGATTATTTCAAGATCCCAGGTGTGTTTTCGCTTGGCACGATTCCCGATAGCCCAACCTGGGGTGGTGGTTACCTCCAGACTTCGGTCATGGCTGCGGATTTCCGAGGGTTTGCCGAGGTTGTGTTCGAGAATTGGGAAGATACCGTGCAGTCGTGGCACATTGATGGTCACTTCTTCTTTGTTGTCGGGTAAACTCGAATATGTTTTTTATAATTACACATATGACATTAGTGGCGTAAACAAGTTGTGCAGATCTCGAGTGGCTCACGAGCAGCACTACTTGTTTACACCCCTATATGGCACATTGATGGTGCTAACTAGTGGGTTGAATGATCAGGATGGATGGAGGGCCGTGGTCCAGTGCTAGCAGAGCAAGTTACAATTTAAGAGACGGGATCTCACGATCTACTGTTCAGGTGACATATATTTTATTAATTGAATTTTGTGATAGAATACGCTAAAACTTTCCTACAAAATGATTTTGTATGATATGATGATATAGGTATATCCTAGATCATGGACCGCGTTGTATGTACCATTAGACAATGTTGGTATGTGGAATATAAGATCTCAGAATTGGGCACGACAATACTTAGGTCAACAGTTTTACCTTCGGGTTTATTCACAGGTGAATTCATGGAGAGATGAGTACCCGATCCCGAAGAATGCTATTACTTGCGGCCGAGCAAGTGGTCGCAAGACTCGGCCCCTATAAACATAGTGACACGGAAGCGGAACCGTCACGAAAGGGTGGCTGGTTCTGTATTTGAGATTTTCAGTTAATTTTCTTGATATTATATGTTTAGCTTTTTGTAATTCTACAAATTATGATTTCTTTAATGCTTCAATTATGTATTAAGCAAATTACTCAAGAGCTGAAATTGGATTTTGATTGTGATTGTTTGTGTTGTGAATGCAGGTATTCGCGACTCTAGTTTTCAAAAACCTTTGCTTTGTTGCAATTCAATTGTTAAAATATGAATTTTATTTATAATCACAATCTATTTGGTTTGTAGAATTTATCAAAATTAAAGTCACATATTTGATTTGAGAACAGAAGTAACTAGTGTGTACCCTCCTTGTGTGTTGCGCGCTTTTTTGACCAAAAATGTTTGGGTGATAATGACGGATTCAAGCATACAAATCATTGCTATTAACACCGTGTAATTACTATCGAATCATACCCGAAACCCCTAAATCAAACACTGAAATCATTCAACATGAAGCAGCTTCTATTGAGACTACTTAAACGAGAGCAAACCCTTTGCTCGATTTCTTTAAGTTTTTTGAGAAATCAATTTCACTTACGACCCACACACACACCACACTCAATCCCCTGTTCATATCAAGTCTCCAAACTAGTTAAGATTAACATTCTAAGCATCTTTTATTCCAACAAGAAAACAAATTTATATGGTCAAACTCTAACAAATTCATAATCTAATATCATACTATTATATTTACAAAATCACGTGTTTGAGTAAAAAAACAAAAAAGATAAAAATAAAAAAACAAAACTCAATTTTTCTAAAAAAAATAAAAGAAAACAAATGATTATAAAAAATCACAAAAAAAAAGATACCAATGCATGTATTTTCTTCAACCTCTAGTAATCATAATAAAAATACTTCAATTATTGTGACTAAAATATAAAAACCTAAAATCATACTATTCATTCACTGACATTTAATTATTGAGAAATTGATAGAGGGCTTCCACTCCTCACCACCCCGGAAGCTTAAACATTCATTAATTGAATCATATCAACATCGTCAATTCGTATTTAGACTATACATCAATCGTGACTATCTTTCCTACTGTCCATCATCAAATCGATCAAATTAGGTGAATTTGACATCGATTACACGCTTGATTACACGTGAGAAGTAAAAGCCCCATGTTTAATTCGAGTATTGACATCGATTTCACATCCAATTGTATCAATTTATAATCTAGGGTTTATTGGATTTGGGAAAAACTTAGAATTATTCGTTTTATATTTTTCAATCTGAAACATACCAGACTTGGGCTTACAGCCAACCGACTTAAACGCAATGTTCTCACATGGGAGATTCGGGTTTGATCCCAAGCAACCCCATATACTTTTAAAACTCAATTATTATTGTTTTTAAATTACAAAAAGTGTTATTATATTATATGAAAAAATATTTTGTTAACAAATTAAACATTATTTCAGAGATTATTAAGTAATTTTTGAAAAATTCTAAAATTATAATTTCATATTTATTATTATTTTTTATGATCATAAAGGTTATAAAAATATTTCATTTATAAATCTTAAATTCTATAAAAAAATATTTTTAAATCTTAAGTATATTGTTTCAAATTATTTTAAACTAATATTTTGTAATTCATTTAAATAAATAATTTTGGCAAGTTATCAAATAATTAATTATTAAATTAATTATAATTAATTTTTATATTTTAATACTCAAACTTTATTTAATAAATTATTTTAAATTAATTATAATTCAAATTCAAAATATATTTATCATTCAATCTTAATTATTTAATCAATTTTTTAGAATATTATCAAGATATATAATTGGTTATATGTTTTTAAATCTGTTTTGTTAAATACAAATTCGAACCAAAACAATAATTCATACCTAGTCTTTAAATCACTATAACAACAAGACACCAAACATTATGTTGAAGCGTGAAGAGTTTTTGTTGTCAAGTCTAGCATTTTATCATTTTCAAACCGCTTATAATTATCTAGTGAACATTCATAGCGCATTTTCGTGTGTTTTATATTTTAGAAAAATCATGTGATTCAATATTCAATGTTTGATATTAATTATTATTTTGTTCTAAATTTAATTCAAGATATGCTATGTTATTATTTGCAATTATGTGTACATATTTAGATAAACTAGATAATAACATAATCATTAATTTATGCAATGACGGTGACAATGATATATATATATTGGTTTGACAAACTCACCCCATATGATTATTCGAGGGGTGGTGATAGATCTATTGGTTTCAAACCACCCTATATGATTATTCGAGTAGTGATTGAACTCGGATTCATTCAATCAATCATAAGTTGACTAAAGATCTTGAAACATGAAAGAAGTACAACATCAAAACTGAATAACTAATCAATAAGTAAACTAGAAGCAAAATCTACAATGTGATTTGAACCCGTAACCTTAGGTCATGACATCTTGCAAAATATCTTGGTATAATAGGGCCAAAGGCCCTTTCATACGACGATGATTATATACATTAAATATAAATGTATATGCAATCTGTGTAGTCGTTAGAACAACTGGTAAGGTTACCGCTTTGTTGAGATCATGGGTTTAAGCTGTGATACACAGTCTCACGCACAAAATGTAAGGTAAGACTGCGAACATTAAGTTGCGAAACGATCCGGTCCTGTGCAAAGCGGAAACTGAGTCAGGCACCATGTACACCCTTGTAATTTTTCATGGTTTTTAACTCAAATCTACGCTTTGTTGTTTCTAAAACTTTAAAGATAAATAAAGGCTTTACTTTTTGATGATATTTTATTACAAAATATAATTTTTAAACCGAACTAAATCTCAAATCGGTTTTACAGTTTACCGGTCTAATTTTTAATCCAATAAGTTCCATGCGGTAGGTTGCTAGACTCAAACAACCTCATTTTTTAGTTTTTAACCACATTTATTATTTTAATTAGGTTTTGAGTACATTGACCATTAATCGGACCATTTCGAAAGGAATTTTTTTAATTAATCGATTTCTACATCTCTCATTGGATCATATTTTAAATTTTCTTCATTTTTTCCTTCCAAAATCCGAATGCCACACATTCACTATCAGTGGCGGAACGAGGAAATTTTTTGTAGGGGGTCATTATTTTATAGTGATTTGATTTGCAACGAAACAACATATAATTTTTCGGGTGGCCCCATCAGGTCGGGTCGGGTCGGAATATACATAATTAAATTGCATTGAGAATGTATGAAAAATATAATATCAAAAGAAATTAAATAAAACTTACATTTTGTGTTAAAAGTAAGGGTAAAATTGTAATTTTTCTGATTAAATAGTAAAAAAAAAAACAAAGTCACGAACTTGCAACTTGCAAGGATCAAACCCACAACCTCCTACTCCACATGAGCACATGCTAACCAGTGAATCATGATTAAATTTAAGTTTCCATGTGAACTTTAAAATAATAATGGGTTCACCTTCTAAAATACTATGGGTTCACTCAAAAATTCGGTATTATATGTTACACTACCGACTCAAAAGTCAATGGGGTCACTTGACCCCGTTCGTCTAGCCATAAATCCGCCCTTGTTCACTATTTCAGCCTTAAATTAATTTTATTTATTATATTAAATTCACACTAAAAAATAAAGTAGTTATGTATTTTATAACATTAAATCTTTTTGACACCAAGCTGACCAATAAACAATGACACTGCCGGTTTAATGACCGGACAAATTATGAAAATATTGATCATATGTATTTTATCAATATTTAACCTCTTATCTATCAAAATTTGTTGCTTTTTACAACTATTACCGCATTCACTTTTAAGGGCTTTTACCACATTCATGCATACAACTTTCTTTACTTTACTCCTATTCTACATGTAGAAGAAACTCATCACTGATGTTACATACTAACAATGGGTTCAATTTTATTAATTTATCCATTAGATATGACCAACTTCTTACGCCTTAAGTTGATATCGATAGAGTGTAACTATGTGTTTAGACCAACGTGCAAAAGTGAAAAAACACGAAACTTGCATTGTTGAAATATGTGATTAGAACCATAAAATGCTGATTATCTTGAGAGATTGACCATCTTGAATCATAATCTTCATCAGTTTTCTCCTACTACGTTTAATGAGCACGAACACGATCGATGATATTATCTCTCACATGACTAGCTACATGACCATGGCCTAGCTACATTAACTTTCAACAAGCCAATAGGTGAATAAAGTTTGGACCTACATCCCAATCGGGTAGCTCATATGCATTTAATCATGTTGACTTTTGCATACCAATCAGTCAACATTCATTTGTGTAATTTAAATCCAATATATCACCATTGATGTTTGTTGGTTCGATCATTGCACCGACACTTTTTTATCTTCAACATTTAACAAGTACCCTAAAACCTTCAACTTTATATATAACTTTTAATTTACTTGGGTTTTTTTAAATCTTTTTCAATACTATCAGATATGACGCATGAACGCTTGAATAACGAACAAGTTTGACATTAATAATATACGTGATCCGACTACATCAACAGTTAAAATAGAGAAATCATTACATTGATTTTTGATTTTGGTAGACTGTTTACAATTATATAAACTTGGTTATACAATAGATCGATTAGGCTTAATGATTTGTCGCCTAAGATCACGCAACCGAGGTGAAAACAAACCTAAGGTTTCATCTCGCCAAGTTATTAACTCTAGCTAGACTCAGTTGACGCCTGCGCCCTTGGCTTCCCGCTTTGCAGTAGAGGCGATGATCCATAACGCAACAAATTATATAAGTTAATATTTTTTTAAAGGATTAAATGAATGTTTACATAAATTAAGTGCAAATTTTGGTGATTAGATGGAGAAAAGAATAGGTCATAATGTACGAACAGAGTTGATAAGAAAGAAGTCTTCTATGGAACATGCTATAAAAGCGATAACAACATCGTCTTAAATGCTCATACACATCTACACATTTCTTAACTTCACATCCAACCAATTTCATGTTAATTATTAATACCTTTTGTTATTAATATAATTATACATGCATCTTTATTCATAATTGTTTATTCTATCATCAAAGGCCGGGTTGATAACCCGGTTACAAGGTAAAGCATCTTGAAACACCTAGGTTTGAAAGTATTATGTTCAAGTTTTAAATTATTAGTAAATAAATTCAAGGTTCAAAATATATTGATAATTCTTTCAATAAATTAATAATAATTTAATTTGACAAATTTTATTTTTATAATCCAAACTATAACCTAATGGTTAATAATAATTCATACTATTAGTTTGGCCGATAATAATTCAAACTTTTATTTTTATTGACAATGATAATCCTAGCAACATAATAATCATTAATTTACACTTGATTTCCACTTTATTTTCGCTCTATTTCGTTATATGTTTCCATATTTCATTCACAATTATCATCTTGAGTAAAATCGAGTAGAATTAAGTGTAAATCACTGAATGATTATGCTATAAAGATTACTCATTCCGTATAACTTAAACAAAGTAATTAAGTGTAAATACGTTAAACTTCACATTTTCAATTAGATAAAATATAGCTGACAGATGTGTTTCTTTTAATACAATAGATCACTAAAATGTAAATAACATGTTTAACATACACACTCATTTAAAATTAGTGTGCGCGGAATTGTGAAGTTCTAATTGGTCATCAAAATTTATAGTGAGATGATGCGTGATGAAGAGTTTAGTATAGTTAAGTTTGAGTGCTATGAACAGTTGGGTCATATCCCCAACGGCTCAACGCGTTGGCATACATTAAATCAAGTCTAACCCTAATGCAAGCATTCATTGCTACGTAGTTGTACGCAAGTGGATATGAGCCTACATGTGTATATAATCCAACCTTATGAAACATTATATCCACCAAAGTTTTAAGTAACTGAGTGAAATAGATTAATGGGGTTATCTCAGAAATGGGTTTGTGCATTGCTTCTTATGATCAATGTTGTGTTTCACATGAGTGTTATTACTCACGGAGATGAAAGACTCGAGACTGCAGGATGGGGTCGTGGCGGATGTCGATATCGACGGAGGGGTTGTGGCCGTTTTGGCGGTCGAGGAGGTGGACTTGGTGGTGGTGGAGGATTTGGTGGAGGCGGTGGAGGAGGGCTAGGTGGTGGTGGTGGGGTTGGAGGTGGAGGGGGAATTGGTGGGGGTTCAGGAGGTGGATTGGGTGGTGGAGGTGGCGGTGGATTAGGTGGTGGAGGCGGGGTTGGAGGTGGAGGGGGAATTGGTGGGGGTTCAGGAGGTGGATTGGGTGGTGGAGGTGGTGGTGGATTAGGCGGTGGAGGCGGGGTTGGAGGTGGAGGGGGAATTGATGGGGGTTCAGGAGGTGGATTGGGTGGCGGAGGTGGTGGCGGATTAGGTGGTGGAGGTGGAATTGGAGGGGGGTCTGGTAAAGGTGGTGGGTTTGGAGCTGGAGGTGGAGTAGGTAGTGGTGCAGGGGGTGGTGGCATTGGTGGAGGAGGTGGTGTGGGAGGTGGTGGAGGCGGCGGTTTAGGGGGTGGGTCGGGTAAGGGTGGTGGGTTTGGAGCTGGAGGTGGAGTAGGCGGTGGAGCAGGAGGTGGTGGCATTGGTGGAGGCGGTGGCGCGGGAGGTGGTGGAGGCGGTGGTTTAGGGGGTGGGTCGGGTAAGGGTGGTGGGTTTGGAGCTGGAGGTGGTGTAGGTGGTGGTGCAGGAGGTGGTGGCATTGGTGGAGGTGGTGGTGCAGGAGGTGGTGGAGGCGGTGGTTTAGGGGGAGGGTCAGGTAAGGGTGGTGGGTTTGGAGCTGGAGGTGGTGTAGGTGGTGGTGCAGGAGGTGGTGGCATTGGTGGAGGTGGTGGTGCAGGAGGTGGTGGAGGCGGTGGTTTAGGGGGAGGGTCAGGTAAGGGTGGTGGGTTTGGAGCTGGAGGTGGTGTAGGTGGTGGTGCAGGAGGTGGTGTCATTGGTGGAGGTGGTGGTGCAGGAGGTGGTGGAGGCGGTGGTTTAGGGGGAGGGTCAGGTAAGGGTGGTGGGTTTGGAGCTGGAGGAGGAGTTGGTAGTGGTGGTACTGGTGGGGTTGGAGTTGGTGGCGGTGGAGGTGGAGGCAGCGGTGGAGGTGGTGGGCTAGGAGGAGGTTCAGGAAGTGGGGGTGGATTTGGGGCAGGTGGAGGAGTTGGAGGTGGTGTAGGAGGTGTAGGTGTTGGTGGTGGTGGTGGAGGAGGGAGCGGCGGGGGTGGTGGTATAGGTGGGGGTTCAGGTCATGGTGGAGGTTTTGGTGCTGGAGGTGGTGTAGGTGGAGGAAGTTTAGGAGGTATAGGAGGAGGTGGAGGAAGTGGTGGTGGTGGTGGTGGCGGCGGCCTAGGTAGTGGATCCGGGCTTGGTGGTGGTGGTGGTGGTGGTGGTGGTTTAGGACATGGAGGTGGACTTGGTGGAGGTTTAGGAAGTGGAGGAGGACTTGGTGGTGGTCATGGCGGTGGAGTGGGAATAGGGGTTGGTATTGGAGTGGGAGTAGGAGTGGGCGGTGGTAGTGGTGTCGGAACAGGTAGCGGCTTTGGAGGTGGAGGAAACTAAAAGTTTTCTTTTATAATACAAAATTATATTCCGCTTATAAATTTATATCGCAATGCATGTAAAATTTATGATAGTTGGCTTGTATCTTAAATCATTTCATGATAACTTATATATGTGTTGATACCGTGATGTTAAGCCGTGTTATATATTTAATTCTTATTTTATACAACTTGTATGAAGACCCAGGGAGTCCAAATCTTAAAAACAAACCGTTAGTAAATGTTCAGTTTGGTTTGTTTTAATTTCAATGGTTCTTTGTTTTCAACAATAATAAACTATTACTAATGGTTTGATCTAAAATTATCACAACATGATCATATAAACATCCCTATTTTTCAGAGTCAAATAAGGAAGTTTTCGACTATATCATTTTTGTTATCTGTTATATTTCTTAAAAGTTTCATCTTTTTACATTATAAAATTCCTTACAAATTAACTCTATTTATTTTGCTAGATAGTCAATTACGCAGTCGTGTTCATTTATATATAAATCTCTTAAAATTTTAAACCTTTTAATTAACTCTCATTCACTACTCATCATTTTATAAATATAGTACGTATGTATCTAATTTCATGTACATATAATCTCACGAAAAGATGCTAATTGATGAGAACTTCTTTAGAAATTATTAGATGAGAACTTTTTTTGAATTTTTGTATAAATCAAACTGTATATACAATTAGGCTACGCATTATGGGACTTGATTGGGGGTTTAGTTGAGAAAAAAGTATTGTCACGTGACTAACACATAGGCATATTTTTTTGTCACCCAAAAACGCCTAAAAAGAGTGTAATGAAAGGGGCTTGATTGGTGATTAAATAATTATTATTTAACTATTTTTATTTTAAATTAAGTTTTTTTAATATTAACATATGTAATTTTATAGACACAACATTTACGGTAGTTTATTAGTAAATACATTAAAATCAGTAAACATAATTAATAAGACGACTTTTACTCTGAGTCCAAACCCAACTCATGAGAATGATACTGCCAAACATGCTCCACCAAATCCGCACGTGGGGCATTATGAAGGTTAGTAAAACGTATTTTCATGCGATTTCGAAGCCTGTGCTCGTTAGTTATCGTACAAGGAGGCCATGGAACATCATCTTCATAGCTTTGGCATATCGCCTTGCCTTTGTCCTCCAAAATCATATTATGTAGGATCAAGCAAGCGTACATGACATCTCTAATTTTTCCTAATGAATATACTAGGTGCATGAAGAGGTCCACAGCCTTCCCAGGATGTTTGATAGCATTGATTGCACACATTGTTCTTGGGCAAATTGTCCAACGGCTTGGTGAGGTCAGCATGAGCGGATAAAATCATTGAATGTCTTAAAAGAATCAGGCGCAACTTTTTCTTGGGTGGGGGAAATGAAAACAAAATAAAAAAAAAGGTTAGTCAGGACAAGATGTGTGTTAAAAAAGAATTTGGGGCCTTGATTTAGGTTATTAGGTACATTGAAAAACCTAAATTTGAGGCTTTTATCAAAGTGGTGGTGGAATCAAAACCGAATCCGAAACGTTATGGAGAAGAGTCAGTGCTTGTCTTCATTTTTTGAATAGAGATAATTTGTTCATTCCAGCAAAAGAAAATTATGAAAGTGTTTGGAACAACATCAGTAGGGTCAACAATTTTCTTCTTAAGCAGTATGTTGACTTAGGAATCTTTATCACTAATGTAAATGGGAGGTGGTCATGGCATGGGGATGATCAGGGGTTATTTCAATGAGCTCCCTAAGAGTGTTACTAAATGGTTCAAGACTTACCCCTCTAACATTTGTCTTTCCTTGGTGTAAGTTTTTTATGAAGTCCAAATCACAGCAAGGATCTGGAAGAAAAGCAAAAAAAAAAAAAGAAAAAAAAAAAATCAGAAACAGTGAAGCGTGAACTGGGATTGTGTTTGACACAATTCCCTTAAATAGATTCTTGGTCTGTTCCCAGGCTACGCTGGTTCGAAACAGCAAGTGCGTATTGCCGGACTTGATCACTTGCCTGAAACAAAAACAAAGATGTTTCAGCAGAGAAAAGAGATCGAAGAGAGAAAGTATTTCCTGGGGTGTCTAAACTTCTGCAATTGAACCGGTTTATATAGACATAAATCCATAACCAAATTATAACCATTATTGATACATAATGATAATTTGCAGAATGTTTTAAAATTCAAATAACAGCCTCACGTGGGTACGCACGAGTTCGATGAAAATCCAATCGGAAACCTGTTTTTACACCCCCCCCCCCCCCCAAAAAAAAAAAAAAAAAAAAAAGATTAATATTTTTGTTTGGCAAGCGGAGCTTGATCGAATCCTAACTAAGTGTGGCTCTTGGAAAGGAATGTTAATGTTGGTTCTATCTTTAGTCCTTTTTGCAAGCAATGCAAAGAAATTGTGGATCAACTTTTTTTGTCATGCTACTATGCTACAATGCTATGGAGCTACATAAGCACGTGGTGTCGCCTTCCTCCCATTTATGCATTTTCAATCCGTGACTTGCTCGGCCTACCAAATACATCTTCACTTCGTGTACGTTAAACCAAAAGGCTGCCCTTGAAGCAATTATTCTCACTACTATATGGTGTATTTGGAGGCTGCGGAATAAACTTGTTCTTTAAAATTCACGACCGTCTCTCTCGGCTGTTTGTGAAGATGTGAAAAGTTCCGGGTACTTATAGGTGAAAAGCAAGTTAAGAATTCACCATTTGCACTAAGTTTCAAATGTAATCTTCATTTGTTGTAACTTGTTCATCTATGTTTATATCTTGCTATTATTTGCCCCTGCTAGCTTGGGCTGTTTTATTCATTTAAAAAAAAAAAAAAAAAAAAGCACTGACCAATCCTAATAGTTGTATTAAAGAATGTGATTAGATGGATTCAATACGTACACTAATCCATTCTAATACTTGAATTATATAAAATAATTATTAGGAAATACTTGGATATTATTGATCGACAAGAAATAAGACTACCATCAATTGCGAAACAACATAGTATTATTGAAGTAATATATATTCCAGAAATATGAAAATGGTAATGTCATTTATAACTTTTACAACCTAAAATCAGATCAAATTATAAATATTATACTGAAAGGCCAAGAAGAGGACTTGGGTTAAAATCTTACTTATGATAGAAAAAAGGTTTCAGGTTGGCCAGAGTATTTTCTTTCACCTACAATGAGTTTTCTTTTGAGGGTGATATCAGATTGCGTATTTGAGTAATGAAGATAATCGGGCGAGCCAGTAGCCCGCCAGTTATACAATTAGCCGTTAAAAAAAAACTAAAAGGCCTTTCAAGAAAAATAAATAATATACTAAAAGTGAAAAGTATATACTAATTTCTAAATGAATTGGGAGGGTGACTGCACGATTGGGTTATGAGCAGCGAGCAATTAAGCAAGCGACTAGGCGAAGCATTGAATTTGGCTAGCGATTTAGGGTTTCAATTAAATCAATAATATTCGTGCAGGCCACATGATTAAATTATACGAGTAGGGTTATAATAAAAAGATAATTTACTAAAAAGTCTAAAAATAATTGTAAGCTTGACATATGTCCTTTTATTATTTTAAAAGAGAGAGCATTGTGTCTAATAAGTTTATTATGTCAAATATGAGTTTATTGTGTCATATATTTTTCATCATTTATTATATGTGTTTATCATTCGTTATATGTATTTATTATTGTGTTTATGTTTTAGATTATTTATTATTATTTTTTTTTTGTTTTTATAGATTATATAAACTTGTTATTTATCATTGTGTTTTACAATTAGAAATACACAATGATAATACTTCACCAATGTAAATTTTAAAACTCATAGTGTTCAAGATAACATAATATGCTATTTTTGTCATTGTTTTTATATATTATATAAACTTGATGTTATCTATCATATATTTTACAATTAGAAGTACACAATAATGTTAATTTCACCAATATATTTTTTAAAACTTATAATTTTTAAAATAACACAATATGTTATTTTTGTCATTGTTTTTTTATAGATTATTTTAAATTATTACTATTTATCATTGTGTTTACAACTAGAAGTACACAATCATGTTACTTCATCAATGTAATTTTGAAAACTCATAGTGTTTAAGATAATATAGTGATTGTGTTATATGTTTTTTATTATTTTTTATTATTTTGTCATTGTTTTTAATGTATTAGATTAATTAGTTGCTAATTTATCATTATGTTTTATATACTAGAAATATACAACAAGGTTATTTCACTATTGTATTTTTTTTAGAATTCATCATCTGAGAAATACGTAATAACTAACAAAAAGACATAATAAATTACACTAAAGACACAATGATGAGCATAAATTATATGAGCTTTAAAAAGTTAAAAAAAATTATGATCTTTTTATATAATGATACTAACTCGTTTTAAAGATAAAAATGCTCGTTTTTATGATATAACTTTTATTAAAAAGTGATGTCGTATATAAAAGTTATGCACGTTTAAAAAAAAATAAAAAAAATAAAAAAAAAGCTTTAAAAAAGTTGAAGAAAGTGGCTACGGTTAAAATACCCATCTAAAAATATTTTTCCTTACAATTTGATCTCAACCAATGATAAAAAAATCGATGGTTGAGATTATTTTTATATTTAAAACCTTTTTTACCTGAACCTTCCTAAAATATACAAGAAAATTGATAAAGTTATTTAATTAAAAAAAATAAAATTAGTTTTACAACCCTGCATTGGTTTAATGGTTTACATGCTAGGAATTAGCGTTTATAGTTAGGGACTCCCGAGGTGTCTAATCCCTTTTGGGCTTCGGCATATGAATAATAATAAAAAAGGGCCCGGTAACAAGCATATAATTTGGTAGAGGCATATAAAACATCGGTTCGAAAAAAGACCGAACTATTTTGAAAAAACTGGTTTGAGCCAAACTGGTTTCTAGCCCGATTCAAATCGGCGGTTTGTATATCGATTTGGTAGCCCAGCACCCAAAACTGATTTGTAAACTAGTTTTAATTAAAAAAACCGGTTAAACCGGCTATTTCCAAAAAAAAAAAAACCGGTTTACAAATCTGTCCAAATCGATTTGAGCAGTTTGAGGATTTTTGATGAAAACCCGACTTGAAAAAAAACTGGATTGCACATATGCAAAAAAAGCCGGTCCGTTTTAAGAACTGAACCGACTTGGTTTCGGATTTTAGGCTTCTTATTTTAGTGAAATGGGCTCCTCAATTTAAGGTCATAGTATAACTTTTATTGGAGTTAAAATTGTAATTTTACAGGTTTGATAAAAGTAATTATTTATTTTCAAAATATTAAAAACATCAATTAACTTTAAAATTTCACAAGTTGTTTCAATTTCATTTCAAATGCTTCATTATTTTAAACTCAAATCAAAACAATTAATAAAACTTTTAAACCAAAACTGAAACAAGTTATGAGTTGTTTTGGATGTAAATTGATTTTTTTTAATATTTTGAAAGAACATAATTATTTTTGTTATAAACTCAGGTAGCAAAATCAAACTAACTCTTTTTAATGAATCCCTAGTAGGCATTATTTAATCAAATTTTTCTTGAAATGTTACAAATAAAGGTGCACAAAAGCTGTTTTTTCTAATTTCGTTTCGGTTTCATAGTAGTTCGTATAGGTACCGATTTGACTTAAAACCAGTTGGTTTCGGTTGGGGTTATTGACTGTTTTTTGATCTTTTTGAGCGTTTATTTTCATGTTTGAACATTTTTGTCCAGTTTTTTACCGATTATGTCCCGGTTTTGAACCGGTGTAACTACTAAGAAATATAAATCATTTAAGAACCTACGGCTTATATCGGTTTCAAACCTGTTTGTATAGGTATCAATTTAGTTCCAATTTGGGTAGGCATTTCGGTTTAAAAACTGCTTTTTTGCCAACCTTCAGTTACAATGTGCTTATAAAAACTCACCGGTCATATGGCCCCAGTCTAAATATTCTAAGTTCGTCCATGGTTCAAATCCTAAACCATGACTTGCCAAAATTTAAAAATACAAATTACAAGCTGGAATTTGAATATGAAACAAAATAAGAAATCAAATCTATGGAAGCTAATTTGGTCTTTTCAAGAATCAATAAGACAACTTTCTTTTAGATATGAGGAATTCTACTTAAAACGGTTCAACTATCAAATACTCTTAGAACAACTGAAGTAAGAAGCCCCAAATGAGCGTAGTATGAGGGACCGACAAGCACATCCAATGTTGTAAAAATCGCTAGGCGCTAGTCGGGCGGCGAAGTAGGGACTAGGGATTAATCGGGATTAGTCGGGATTAATCGGGTTGGAATTTTTATATATAATTTTTAGTTTTATATCTAAATGCACACATTTTAATATGTAATTTTAATAAAAAAGTTCAATTTATATATAAATACACATATTTGGCCGGAATTTACCATTTTAAGCAGGATTTTCCGAGTTTTGGCTGGATTTTTGAAAGTCGCCTGAAGTTTGCTGGAATCTCGCCGATTTTTGGCCGATTAAGACCGCCTAGGTTCGATTTTGACCACCGTTGACCACCTAGCGATTAATTGGCCGATTAGCAAAAATTTACTAGGTTGCCGGCCGATTTCCGATTAATCGCCGATTAATGCCGATTTTTGCAACACTGAGCACATCCAACAAAAATTAAGGGTGATCTCACTGTTGCATAGATGAGGTCTTATTAACTAAAAAACCAGAATATTAGTGTGTGTAACTCAAATGAAAAGAAGAATATGTGAGATGATAAAATTATCCTTGTTCCAACATGATATTATTAGTGGTATTACCTAGATAAACCATGATTTAAACATTTGATATCCTTTCATCATAGGTTTTTGGTAAATTTACACATTTATATTTGACGTTTTATCAATTTATTTTGTTTCACATTTTGTCCTTATCACACAATGGAAGTAACGTATGGACCTGATTCTTAAATAGTATGGTCCTTACCTAGTTAGTAAACTCGGTTCTAGAAAAAGCTCAGTCCTTTAGTCCTTCGAAGGTTAGATTGAAAACGAGTATAAGATGCTAGAAAATTAGAATTTGATTAATGAATCATACAAATTTGTAATAGAAGACATATAGACGCCATTATTCTATATGATGCTCTAATGTAAAATCGTTTGAATGTTTAACAAATCATGATTATTACATGAACAAATATATTAGACTCCTAAATAGTTCGATAGTGAGAAGCAAAATCTATTTATTTAAACATTATAATTTTTTGGACGGCATTTAAACATTATAATTAGTTCTTGTGACTTCATATTCTAATTAGGGTTATTGGATTTAAATACTCCTAACTATTAGGAATTGGCCGCTGCTATCCCCAAGTATCATTTTGGCGAATATAACTTCCAAGTAAACACTTCGGTGTCTGTATCACCCGCCGTTTATCAAAACCCTAAAAAATGAGCTGATTTATTTTGGTCATTGTGTCAAATAAATCAGCTCATTGTGTCATATACGTTCATTGTGTCATGTATTTTATATCATTTGTTAGGGTTTAGACAAACGGCGGATGATACAGACACCGAAGTGTTTACTTGGGAATTATATTCGTCAAAATGATATTTGGAGGTGACAGCGGCCAATTCCTAATAGTTGGGAGTATTTAAATCCATTAACCCTTCTAATAATACACAATCAATTCCAAACCTTCAATCTAAATCGAATTAATTAAACCTTATACAATAATTACTTCATAATACACATATTAACCATCATTATTCTTTATTTCGTCTTTTCGTATGGCTGAGGTCCCTATGTTAATAATAATATCCTTCAAAAAAACTACAAACACATGGATCTAGACAACACAATATAAAAGAACAACTCAATTTTGAACTTTTGAAAGTCAAATAATCATCACTCAATGGCACCAAACTCACTATTATTCCTTCATTACCTTGTACCCTTTTTCATACTTTCTCAATTTCATCCAATTCATTCTCAACAAACCAACATCAATCAATATGTTCAAGATCGGTCCCATCGCGTAAACTCGACCACGGTCCCGGTTTTGGAACGTGTCAACCGTCTTTTTCCGGTTAGTACGGTTCTTCTAAAGGATGTCTATAGGGAAAATCCGGCCTTGAAGCGTAAACGGTCTCCAAATCTATTTAGAAAACGGTCTAGGTCGAGGTTGAGGTCGAGGGCCCGGTTGAAAAAAGGTAGCGTGTCGCGCAAACCGTTACCGTATCACTTCCCGGTGGGAGTACGTCTTGCATTTTTATATTTTTTGAAGTTGTTCTTATGGGGTACGAAAAAGATGTTAAGAAAGGGTGATGTGAAAGCTAACGGTGTAATAGACACAAGTTACTCGGATAAAAAAGTTAAAGAAGAGTAACTTAATAAATCTATGTCCCTTTGTCTTTGTATTCCCCCTAAACATTGAATAAGAATTGTGCTAATACATGAGATGTATATATATTGAAGTAAGTGAGGGTGTAACATTTTTGTAGAGGTGTTAATTTAAAACTTTTGAGTGTTAAATACGTAGATAAGTCATTTGAGAGTTAAATACGTAGATAACACATAAAAAAATGAAAAATTAAACATAATAGTTGCCTCAAAGAATTTGATGGATAGTTTTTGGTTGTATTTTGATTGTTGACACAAATCTTGGTACATGTCTATTAATAATATGTGTCGAAGAATAAGATATGAGCAACAAAAGACTATATACCCTATGTTTTTGAACTTGACAAAAAGGAGATTTAAGAATCGGTAGCAGGTGTAATACTTGCTTCACCTTAATTGACTTGTATTTAAATGCGGAATTTTGGTAGTTAGAAAAGGTTTACAAGCGTTAGGAAGGGTTGCACAACCATCCGGTCAGAGTAAAATACAAATCTTGTATTCTGTGACACTTCGTAATTTCAGGTTAACATCGTTAACTCGACTCTAGTTATTTTAAATGCTCTCTCGAAAATTATTTGAGAAATTTATTGGATTAACTAACTTCGGTATATAATCAAAGTTGTTTGTTTTAACTTTGGGGTTCAAATGCAAATGGTATTACTTGGGGGACTAAATGTGTATGTTTATTAAATTTGTAAAGTTTAAATAACTTCCCACCCCTTATCCCATCCCCACTTCCAAAACCCTAACCCATCTCCCTCTTGGCTCTCTCAATCGACGGCAGCCCCTCCAGCACGACCAAGCACCTCCGGCAGCCCCTCCGTCGTAGCAAGCTTTTCCGGCAGCCCACCTATTCGAGACAGGTTTCAATTGTTAGAAAACTTAAAGGTTTGTTGTTTGCTGTGATCGTAGCTGTGTACCCGCCCCACTTTCTATTATACTCTTATGAGGAAGAGAACATGCTTTAACATATTTTACTTAGATTTAGTAAAACTATATCTTTACTAGTGTTGTTACCAATTAAGTCCTCACTTTCGAACCATAATTAGTTATTACTAGCGAGGCAATATTTGAGTAGTACTACTAGGTTTAACAAACCCCACCTAGACTAGTCACGCTAGCACGACTAGAGTTCCAACGGGTGTTAAATTGATCTAATTATCATTGCCATGGTTTGGTGAACATGGCTGAGACATTCATAAATATACGTTGTCAGCATCGTTTGGGAACTTCATACACTTAGTAACATGAATTGTAGACTACCTATCTACATGGATTTAATTTGTTTATTTTATCCGTTTACTAACTGATTTACCTTTTGTACAAACATGTGAACTCATCAACCCTGTGTTGATGTTATAGTATGTTTTCTTAGGTCAATAATGGTAATAGCATGCATTAGGAGCATCTCACCGGGTTGCATGCATTAAAGTTCTTTAAATCAATGAATTATGTGTTCAGTACTTAATAACTTTGATTTTGAGCTCGTGTTCTTGCGTATTACTATTTTGGGATTATTTTACAAATTTGCTTCCGTAAAACTATGACATTTGATTAACAATGGTTCTATTAATGGGGTAAGTTATGTTCAAGACTTTTATTCAAATTATGTCGTTTGGTGTAACTAATGACTTCAGTCCCGGTTTGTCACACGCTTGATTGTAAAACCCCATCCGTAAAACTTGAGGGTGGGACATGTCACACCCTAACCGATAGCAAATCATTAGGGCAGACGAAATATGAATCGATTGTTCATATCACATAGAATTAAATAAGTTTAAATAATGTTAAATGATATTTTCATTAAACAAGACTAGTCAAACATTACATTACAATCTAATATAAACACAAGTAATCATAATAAAATTTGTCTTTAATTTTGACTATGTCCAATCCCTAAGTGTGCATATGGAAGTCCTTTAAACTGCAATCCTGAAATCATGTTTATAAGTAACGAGTCAGCTAACGAATTAGCCGGTGAGTAAACACATGTTTGAATACATATATAGATTTATTAAAAATGATTGAAAAGCAATTCAATTCATATGGCAATATCAAGACTTATAAATGCAATAGTGAAACATAAAAGACAAACCAAACACAATCAAATCAAATGATTGAATTGACTCGGTTCGCAGATAAAGTCTTATGATTAACTAATTGAATACGGTTCCAATCACCACTCGAATATTCATACGTGGTAGGTTTGTCAAACCAATAGATCTATCATTGTTTACCATGACGGAGCCTAGGGCATACAAACTAAAGCAAACGCTTACTACCATACAAGAAGGCAGAGCCTATGTCTCGACATACAACATGAAACCTCGTGTTTTATGGGATGAGTTGCAATCAGTTTTACCCAATCCGAGATGCTCTAGTGATGGTTGCTCTTGTGAAATAGGGAAGAACTCGGTTAAATTGAATGAAAAAGAAATGCTCCATGAGTTATTACTAGGTTTGGATGGTGACTTTTCAACCATCAGGACGCAAATCTTAGCCATGAACCCCGTATCGACCCTTGGTGCGGCTTGCAACCTAGTGTCTGAAGAGATCAGCAAATTAAAGGAACGTGGCGACCAGAAAATGAACCGTTGTTGATTCTACAACATTTCAAGCGTACATTTCTTTGAGACGTGATGTTCTCAACAACTGAAAAAGAACATTCAAAAGGAAGGAAAATGGAATTTAAGAGACCAAATTGAACACTGAACTTTTTGTGGCAAAGACTAGCGAGCAATACTAATAATTGTTTAGTCTCTTTGTAGGCGGAGACAAAGGAGCAAAGATTGAAGCGTCACCTATAGCTAATATGGCATCGGATTCCCTTGTAACCAACACACCCGGTAAGATTGATAAAAGAAGCAACTGGATCGTGGACTCCGGTGCCACAGATCACATCAGAGACATGGCTTCTATTCTTGAAAATCAAACCAAAGACATTCATAAGCTCCCAGTTATCATACCAAATAGTGTACGGATAACCATGGAAGGAAGAGATAACACCTTGAAAATGGAAAGAATATAAAAGGGGTTTTGAAGGTTCCTAAATTTGATTGCAATTTATTATCGATTAACAATGTATCAAAAGAACTTCAATGTGCAATAATGTTTTTTCCAGATGTCTTTATCATGTAGGCTTTAACCTCAAGGACATTGATTGGAGCTGGTAAGTGCAAAATGGTCTCTACAAAATAGGGAGAGTTGAAGACAAAAGACAAGCCATGATGACAACTATCGACATTGGCACAACCGTTTGGGTCACTTTAAGGTCAAAACCTTTCTTGTATTGAATTTATTAAAAACATTTCAATTAAGAATAAAGATTGGTTTTGTGATTTTTGTTCTAAAGCTAAGAACACAAGGTCACCCTTTCTCGTTAGTTCTATTGAGACTCATAGTTGTTTTGGATTAATATATTGCAACATTTGGTGTCTGTATCATACTCCCTTAATTTCATGTGCAAACTATTTTCTCCCTATACTGGATGATTATAGTTGGGTGGTTTGAGGTTTCCTTCTTAAATCCAAATGTGATGTAAGTTGGTGTTTGATAATTTTTTATAAGTTCATAAACACAATTTGAAAAGAATATTAAGAGGTTTAGATGTGACAACAAAGGAGAATTCACATCAAATCGCATGCACAAAATTTATGTTGATCAAGAAATTGTCCTAGAAACATTACCCACACCCCACCCCTCCAAAACAGGGTGGTGGAACGTAAGCATAGGCACATTCTTAAGACAGTGCATGCATTAAGATTTAAAGTAAACTTACATATTAAATTTGAGGGGAGTGTATATTGACGACAACTTACTTGATTAATCGGCTGCCATCGGAAGTCATTGAAAACAAAACTCCTTTTGAGATATTATATAATCAAAAGCGAGATTATGATTTTTTAAAACTTTTTAGACGATTAGCATATTATAAAAGCATAGAAACAAAAAGAGATAAATTTGAAGTAAGGGGGAGATCGGATAATTTCATTGGATCCAAGGGGAACGAAAGGATACAATATTTACAATGCAAAACATGGAAAAATTGTTGTTATTAATAACCAATTTAAAAAAAAATTAATTTCCTAAAGAAAATTTGGAAATATTAGATGAACAAATTGAACAAAACAAAAGTCAATAAGAGAAGGAAGGTGGGCCAATGCAACATAAAAAGAGGATAATGTTGATAGTAGTTCATTTCAAGATATCTCATCATTGGCCCAATCAGAAAACAATAAAAAAAGTAGTGGACAAGAACAAAATCTTACACTGCCAGCACAACAGTTCAAAACAAAAGATGCAAATACAAACTTTGAAAATATGGAAAATCCAGATGACATGAACCGTGATGAAGCTTTAAATAACAGTATAACCACTGGATCCAATTAGGGAAAAAGTACGAAAACACAACCAAAAACACCTTGCCGACTTTGATGTTATACCCCCCCCCCCCCCCCAAAATCCCAATCAATAGACCATGCACGACCCGCCACCAATAATGAATCCTCGATAATACATCCTTTCGCTAAGGGCTTTACTCAAATGGAAGGATTGCGTTGGTAGCCAAACTCGTTACCTTTCGAACCTTACTTGCCGTGACTGTAAAAAGGGTTGGATAATCCATCAACAGGTGTATATCAAAATACCTCAAGGCTTTTTCAAGAAAGAAGACATTAGAGTGAGCAAGCCAAAGAAGTCCTTATATAGTCTAAAACAAGCCTCCTGAAACTAGTACCAAAATTTTACATTAGCCCTAATAGAGATCGGGTTTAAGCAAACCAAGATGGACCATTCTCTCGTTATTTACTTTATGAATCTCAATTTCATCATCAGTAGCATTAAGGTTGATTTGTTGAGTTAGGGATTCCGATGTGGCGGGGCTATCTTACTGGTTGATTCCCTCGTTTTTAAACGCTTAAATGTCGGTCCTGCAAAATCGGGACCATTTTCCATTTGGTATCATGCCTTATTATTTCCCAAGCTTTGATATGAGCCAAAGGACCACCCATTTCGATTTTGTATGCTTCTTGTACCTCATGTTCAATTGTGGTTTCACTTGGACCACTATGCCAGTTATTATTATTTTTTTATTATACATCCCATTAAACTTTTGTTACCTTACGATTAAGGTCCATCCACTTCCCTGAAAGCATGTTGGGCGTACGTTATTCTCCCCGCCCCATTCGCTTAAAAAACTTTCATTGACGCATATCCAAAAGGTTACGCTATTTTAATTTTTTCCTTAAAAAATAACAAAAAAAAGTTTGTTACTAATACAAATATGGTAGGTAATTAAAGGAACTTTTTTTTATTATATAGTTACCAATGACAAGGTCTTCGAAAGTGTCATCCAAGCTTTAGCCAAGGCTAGTGTCTTGTCTTAGATCCACTTCTCAAAACGGGCCAGGTGGTTACATCGAGTGACATTGTAAAAAATGTTTTTATTTATGTTATTCTCTTGGCCTATTTGCTTAAAAAACTTTCACAGACGCATCTCCAAAAAATTTACACTATTTTGATTGTTTCCTTAAAAAAATAACAAATAAAAATCAGTAACTAATACAAATATTGTAGGTACTTAGAGAAAATTTTGATAAATAAATTAGTTACCAGTGACGGGATCTTTGAAAATGTCGATCCAAGCATCATCCAAGGCTAGTTCTTTGTCTCCGGTCCACTTCTCACAACAGGTATGGGTGTTTACATTGGAAGACGAGGTAGAAGGTTGTTTTTTTTTTTGTGCTTTCTAGGTTTTGATGTGGGTTGGATTTCGAGAACATGTACTAGATCGGGTTGGTCTTGGGCACGTATGCGACATCGGTGGGAGGTGTTTGTTGTACAAGTGGTTCGGTTGGATATAGAGGTGTTCTATTCGAGAGAGGTTAACAATGGAAGTAGTCAAAAATAATTCGTGTGTTGGTAGGTGGTTGGGTTGGATAAAGGGGTTGTTTGGAATGAACAGGTGGTTTTGTATGATTGGGTTCCTCTGGTTGTAGTATTGGTTGTACAGGACTATAAGTATTGTTAAATATTTGAGGTAGATTATTATTTATTGATAATCGATAATATTTGAGTGTAAGAGATGAGATGGTGAAAGTAGTAAAAATATTAGGTTCCTAAAAATTCTAACAATAACAAATGAAGATAAGTATTACTATAAAAAGTGTTTTTATTGCGCGAAGTATATGAAATCTGGGGTGAAATTATCACGCAAAAACAATTAATAATCACACAAGAAGTATTATACTTGCATGATATTATCATGTAAAGATGAAATTATCACACAACAATATCTTTTGACGTGATAATTTCATCTTTGCATGATAATTTTATTTTGCGTGATTAATTCTAATACTTGCGTTATAATTCTACCTGCACTATTTATTTTTACATGATAACTTAGTATACTTTGTAAGAAAATATCACTTTGTATGGTAAACTTTAATAAATTAAATGTATTCGATGGTAAAATATTGTTAGTTAAAATAACATCAATCTGCCGTCAATGGTTAAAACTTAAGAGAGTTTGTCAATATCAGTCAAGTAGAAACTCATCAGATAAATTATGTACATCTTAAAAGTCGGAATCAAACTAATCCAAAAACGGCGCCATTTACGTCAAAGACTACATTCACATCTATCTATTCTTCTGCAACTAACATTGGTGGAATCTACGACCCCAATCTTCTCCTCCACTCATGGTGCAACCACCACCGTCCGTCACCTACCGCCACCTGCCACCGCCCCACCACCACCATCTCCGCCACCACCTCCGTTGATTCTGATCGTCACCCATTCACTTTCCCCCTTTTCACACCTCCACTTTGGCATCTCCGACATGCCCGCCAACTGTTTGATTCTTTGCCTCAATGAGTCCGATAACGGTAGCCTCTTCGATTGGGCAAAATCACCACCCACAAACGAAGAACAAGATGATTCCTCAATCGAATTCCACACGTCTTGATCGAGTATACTTGTGGGTGAATCTGTTCTCATCTTCTCACACACAATCTCCTTCGAATTCTCGTCGAATTCTTGAACGTAAGGGTGTTCCACAAGCTGTTTCGCCGTCCACCTCTGTGTCGGATCACGAATCAGACATTTGCTCACGAAGTCCTTTGCTTGATCCGAAAACCCATCTGGGATCGCCGGAGTTTCGCCGGAGAATGCGATTCTATAAAGAAGTGATACCGGATCGTCAACGTTTGACCAGGGTGAGACTCCGGTGGCCATTTCGATCACCGTGCACCCAAGCGCCCATATGTCCGAGGGGAACCCCTGTTGTTCCCGTCGGGCCACTTCGGGCGCCATAAACATTGGGGTCCCGCTGATCATAGGGGACGCCTGTTGTTGCGCCCATTTAGCGCAACCAAAATCCCCAATTTTAACAATATTATCATCTTGTACCAAAATATTTCTCCCCTTGATGTCACAATGCACCACTCCAATTGAATGAATGTACTCCAACCCTTTAACAATCTGTCTAGTGTAGTTTTTCACTTCCGAACTACTTAACCCTAGGCCGTTTCGATCGTTGACCAAGTCAACGATCGAGCCACACGACATGTAATCAAGAAAAACATTATACGCCATCTTGTTGTTTTCTGTAGTAATGTCACACCCTTTGTAGCCCACCACATAAGGACTCTTCAAGATTGACAAAAAATGTTGCTCATTTCGCAAGCTCTCGGCTTGTGACAACTCGGCGGATTTGACCGCGAAGATGTCACCGGAGGTGGAGGCGGCGGCGGAGACGGTGGCTGAGGAACCACGGCCAAGAAGAGGGCCTCTAGTCCACTCCATGGTGGTTTTCTGCTTTTCTTGAAAGAATGAAGATAAAAGAGAGTGGTGTTAGATGACAATTGTTGTTTTGTTGGTTAATTTTTGTGGGAAATGTGGTTTATATATAGTGGTGTGTAAAATGTTTAGAATTGATTTATTTATGGTATAAAAAATGGTAGCTTTTTGTAGAGGAATATATAAAAAGAAAAGGGGTTGTAGTTTTCTTGTTGAAAAGGTGTAAGAAGTTGTAGTTTTGTGGTTGGGTGGCAAGTGTATAGGTGGCATGTATGTATATGTTTCTAGAGTTGACGATATCTTTAACGGAAGTTTGATGAGGTGGCAGCTTTTTGGGCAGGCGAAGACGGCAGCTACGTGGCAAGGACACTTGTCATAAAGGGTATGTATTCAAGTTCAAATTGGAAATATATTCCCTAACTCGTGGGATTTCTTTCGTTAAAAGATTTAAATTAAGAAGTAAGCCCGCAGAAACTTCTTTTACTAGAAAGGTAATAAGTTGCGGCGGCTCGATCGAAGACCGAAAAATAAAAAAGAATATGATGTATCGTATGTTGCGTCGTTATTAGAGAGCGGCGTTATTAGAGAAATGATAAATTTACTAAGAGCATTCATAGAAGGTTTCTTATATTTATGTGAGTGTGTTTTTTATATTTCAAGAAATAGTTGTAAATAGTTGTGAGTGGAGTAAAAAGAAAAGTTACTGTTCAATTTGTATATTTGAGGAATTATTGTTCAACACTTATAAATTTTTTAATATTTTTGAAAGTGGTTGTGAGTAGAAAAAAAAAAAGAGATAATGATAAAAGTATAAAAAATTATTTAATTGAAAAGTAAAGAGAAAAAATAGTGTTTTTTAATATAATTATAAGCATAAATATAAGAAAACTGATGTAAATGCTTTAAAGTTAGTAACAAAAAAAATTAAATATAATAATTTTATAAGCAAATATGAAAAAAGAAACTTGAGCTTGCTGGTGGGCTATAGCCAAATTATGGTTTTAACTTACAAAGAATTGTATTTGAGTTAAATGAAAAACGAATTAAAAAAGAAAAAACAACAACTGACATTGTTAACTAAGGTATAGTAAAGGTTACACTAAAAATTTGTATTTATTTCACCAAAAGTTTGATAATTCTTAAGTTTGAAAGTTTACTTTTTTATTATCTTACAATTCTGTATCAAAATTTTGTAGACACGCAAGTCTGATAATTAAGTAGAGAAGGTGAAATGGCTGGGTAATTAATACTTAAAATATAGGATTGTTTTGATAGGCTTATCTTGATTATAGGTTAGATGATGTGATTTAGGATAAGGATAGGTACGTAAATCTTTGAAAATATAGAGTTTGAAACCAAACCTAAAACTTAGGGTTGGATGCCTTATTTCGTGCTTTTGTTTGTTGACTTTGAACACTAAAGATTTATGGGGGTTTATGTGGTAAGGTTGGAGAAGTTTGGAGGCAATGGGTTGAACCACTAAAGTGGTTGGTATAAAATATGCCACTTTTTGGTAGAATATCCCCTCAAAACTTTGAGTAATTTGACTTGTACTCTTGTACAAAAGTGAAGTCTTGGGGCATATACCCTTCCAATTCATGGGTTAAGTTTCACGTCAAAATAAGTATTTTTTTTCTTTTTTTTTTTCTTTTTAACTTATGGAATAACTTACATCTCAATCCGATGATGAACCGAGAAGCTAAACAAACCAATTAAGAATTTTTGCAACTTTATAATCAAGACATGACACGTGGCATTTAAATAAACGTCAGTTACGACCTTTTGCACGTCATGTGGTGTACAACAATGTTGTTCGACATAACATGCACCATCAAGCATTTTTTTTCTTGCATACATCTATGAACACTAGTCATTTGTAAGTCATAGGGGTGAATTTTAATTTGACATGAATCTAACACAAAATCTAAAACTTTTCGTTTGGTTTAAACGAATTCAAGCTGAACCCACCCACATATACATATTTAACTAAATGGGCTAGTCTTCGGCCAGTTTACATGCTTACATGTTGAATGGTTGATCCGATTTATTTTTGTCACTTTTTTAAATATGAAAGTCCATGTGTCGGACATGAAATCAAAGTTTGTGTTAACTTTTCTAGTTTGTATCGGATTTGACCCACTAACATGCAAATATGACCTGTTTAATATCCCTAGCTATTACACTGTATTGTAAACTCCAATAATACATGTAGAAATTATAAAAATAGCATGTTTTGTGTTGTGTGATGATGGTTGTATTACATCATTGAACATCTTCTAGAAAGAGAAAGAGAAAGAGAAAGAGAGAGGTGGTTTTTGTTACTTGTGAATGAAGTTTTGGGTGAAATGATTTGGCTAGTAGATAGATAATAGATTGGTGGTTATAACTTATAAATCAAGATTATAATACATAACGGTCCCCTAATTCAAATTTCAAGCGCTTGCCGGTGAAGTTAGCTCGATTAGTTGGACGGACGTAAAGCATATATTGTATTGTGGAGGATACAAGTATATATGCGTGTCCCATAAGATAATTTTCTTCATTTAATTATTTATTGTTATACTTTTTTTTATATTTATTTGGTTGTTGTATCTTTAGTCACACTCCACGCACGTGTCCCTTCATGCAATTAATATGGAGATTTGATTTTAAGCAAAAGTTCGTTTTTTCTTCTTTTAATAATGATGTCATTATATGTGTTACAATTAATTAGTTTGTGAGTATAGGAAAATTTTAACGAATAGTTAAAAATAAATTTTCAGTTTTAAAAGAAAAACATAATTAGAAAAGAAATAAACGAGAAGGGAATAAAGAAGATTGCATGTTTAGGGTTAAATTTATGCTTTAATTGTGGGTTTTAAACAAAGATATAAGTTTAGATGCTTAGGAGATAACACTTAGGGTGCGTTTGATTCGCAAAATTTGTTGGAATTGGAATTGTAATTGGAATTTGAATTGGAATTACAAGTAATTTTATTTGGAATTCAATAGTTTTCAAAGGATTTGGAATTCAATGTAATTGAAATCTATAATAGGAATTTAAATTCCAAACGCATTTTAGTGACAAAACAATCATAAATGAATAGTAATTTATCACCCATTGCAAACCGTCACCACCTCCATTACCATTTATCACCGTCGCTACATACCACCGACCGCCGCCGCCGTCACCGCCGACAATCGACCACAACCGCCGATCGCGCCCGTTGTCGCCACCACCGACCGATCACGCCCATAGTCGAGAACCGCCAGTCTCCATCGACAGTCATGTGCGTCGGGGTCGGGTCACGTCAACGGCGGTCGGGGTTGGCAACAGGCGGTAGTTGGCGGTCGGGGGCGACAGCAGTCGGGATCGGTCGCAGTCGTGGGCGGTCATGGGTGTCGGCGGTCGACGGTCGGGAGCAGTCGTGGGCGTCGGTGGCGATTAGTGTGGTGGTAGCGGGCAGGGGCGTCGGCGGAGGTTGGTGACGGCGATCGAAGGTCGGCGGCGTCGGCGAGCTAGGGTAGTCGGTAGTGTCGGTTGGCGGTGGGCGGGGCGGTAGGTGGCGGTCGGTGGCAGTCGGTGGCAGAGGCGGGGTCGGTGGAATTTGAAATCTTTCAATATTTGGAAGGATTTTGAAATCATTCATTTGAAAGAATTTGAGGGAATTAATTCAAATTCCAATTCCAATTTTTTCCGCAACCAAACACGTTAAAAATGGAATTCAAATTCCAATTCCAACGAAGTACTACCAACCAAACACAATGCCTCATGGAATTCAGATTCCAATTCCATCGAATTCCATTGAATTTCTGCATACCAAACGCCTTTTAGATTTTAAATTAAATGTTTAAGTACTATATCCTTGCTCAAGTTCACCTAAGCTTGAGTTTGGCTAGTTTCAAGTTTTATGTTCAAATCTCGAGTTTGGGTCATGAGAAAGTTTTCAAATTCGAGCTCGGTTCAAGACTTAACTTGTTTATTATTCTAAAAATTATTTCATTGTATACCTATTTATGTGTTATTTTTTATCATAATATTATATGTAATAATATTGATTACAAAATATATATTTTATACCGATTAAAATTATTATGTATCCATAAGTAGTAGGCTCTTTTAAGCACACTAGCCTATTCAATGTTTGTGTTCGGGTTTGAGCTTGTTCAATAAACAAACTTAACATAATCCCAAGCTTAGCTATATTCAAATTTTTTAACAAGCCGAACTCAAATAGTTTACGGGAGCACGCGGCCCATTTACGGTTCTAATCTAAACATATAACAAGTACTATTGATGTAATGATGTTCTTTACAAGTTATAGAAATCATGAAAGAACTAAAAATTTCCCTATGTTTTATCTTATTTTTTATGATGCATCATGTACTAAGGAACTAAGATAAAAGAAAATATCTAACATGTATGTGGATATCATTATATATGTGATATTTTGATCGTCATCATTAGGATAATTAGAGTTCAATTGTTTTCTTAATAACATTTGGTAGTGAAATGTCAAATAAAAGTAAAGAATAAATCACCATTTTCTAAGAACAACCTATATAATAAATTAATATTGATCGTGCACTTACGACATTTAATAGAGCCTACAATATCTATATTTATAGTATATAATAAAAGAGTAACTAGGATGTCACATGTCACTCTCCTGTTACTTTTCAGAAATAATTTCCGCCTAAACTAATATATTATTTTAATCAAGTTTTTTATTTTAAGAAACTTAATCAATAATTCATTTTGTGTTTAATTTAACTTTTTTATATTATCAACTAAATTATGTAATCATATATTATTTTAAATTATACATACTTTTTTAGTCAAATAAGATTTAATGGAAAAAAGTTAAAGAAAAACATTTATTGATATATTATATATTTTGGGTCAGCGTCAATTTAAAATAATTAGTTTTTTATTTTACACGGGTCAATTGTATGTTATATTATTCAAAGAAGTATTCGAATATATATAACTAAAAAATCTAGCTTTTTATTTTTTATTGTTTTATATAATACATAACTTAATCATACGAAATATTTATACATTTATGAATTATATAGTTTTTATACTTTCAACCCGTGTATTACACGGGTATCTAACCTAGTATATATATATATATATATATATATATAATTGGTTGGGTTTGAAGTAAGGTGTGGTCCTAATGGAATATTTAAAATGCATACATTAATTGGATGAGTAGACAAAGCAAGAGGGTCTACCGACTTTTAACACAAGCAAAAGTCAAATCAACCATACTTATCAATTTTGTAAATTAATTTTGAATTTGATGTGTGAAGTGATTATTATTTTATGAAATTTAGATAGCACATTGTAATCGTTGTATAGTATATATTCCTTTGTCTGCATGATATAATTTAACGGTGTCTGCATGATATAATTTAACGGTGTACAAGTTATTTATTTTTAGCAAATGTTAAATAAATATTTATATTCCTTTTTTACATACCTTATTTGTCTTGTTTATGCAAACAAATAGGGTTTAAAGATAGAAAACTATATAAAAACTTTTACCCACACGATACAATTTAAAAGTTAATCTACTATCACATATGAGTTAAATAAATAAACCATACAATTTTTTACTACACAAAATTGTTTAAGCCAAACCTACTACTACTAGACTTAACAACTCATGTTGACTACTAAAACTCCAAAGCAAAATTATTGTAGGGTTAAATATACCCTCTAATTAGAGAATTTACATCTTATTTTTCATTTTCATCTTTATAATTATACTAAAATTATTATTTTTCTCTCTACTTTTCAATTAAATAATATTTTTATAATATTTTTATCATTATCTTTTCTTTCTTCTCTACTAACAACCACTTTAAAAATATATTAAAAAATTAATAGAGATGAACAGTGTTTATCAAATATAGAGATGCACAGTAACATATTCTCTATCCTTCACTCATAACAACTTAAAACTATTCTCTATAATATGAAGAACACACTCACAAATATATAGAAGCTGGGATATGAATGCTCCAAGTCTTTATAGGACATCCTGATGATGAAGCGGTGTGTTTTCTAATCAAATAGTGGTTGTTTTAAATCTTATAAAATGTAAATGTGATTATTTTAAGTAAAGTATGCTTAAAATATAGATTATGGGTGTTTTTCTATAAATATAAATAAAGTCAATATGAGGCCAGTCCAATTGATAAAAATGTTGCTTTTTAAAGAAGAGGTCATGAGTAAAAACAAAGACGGAATATAATACTATAATAAGGTTTAATGTAGAAGTAAGAGAAGTTTAAATTTTGACGTTAAAAAAATATAAATAAACTAGCTCTATAAACAAACAAGTTGTTTAACCCATAATAAATGACATTAACGATAAATAAAATATCTAAAAAAGGTAATTAAACTAGCATCAAACAATAGTGATACTCATGGAAGAGGTGGTGAAGATTGAATGTGATCCTAACACCACAAGTTGTCTAACCCATAATAAATGACATTGAAGATACGAAACTTAATAATAAAAATAATCTTTAAAGAGTTTTTGATTTTTATCATTAGTCTATCGACTTGAGTGCCTAATATTAAAAAAAAAACATAATGAAACAAACAAATTGTCTAACTCATAATAAACGCCGTGAATCGAGCCTTGACTAGTCGATCACAGTAACTCACAAATAATTAACTCGTTTACACCCTACATTCACGATTAAGTCTCATCATACATAGGTGATGAAATAAAAACTACATAAACTATGAAACTTGATGAGTATTGTAAAACCTAGAGGGTTACAATTATGAGAGCTAAATCGAGAAACATAAATATCGATGAAATTAAATAAACTTTCAATCCGATTCAAGGTTGACAACCAAAGACGAACATAGTAGATAAAGGTGACTGGGGTTTGATGAAATTAAATAAAACTTTCAATCCGATTCAAGGTTGACAACCATACTATTAATTTGATATGTGAAAATCTTAATTTTAACTTTTATTACCAATAACAAGTAATATAACCATCAATTTTACACTTAATTTGCACTTAATTTGACTTACAATAATGATAATGAACAAAATAAATAACATATAAGCAAAATCAATCAAAAAATAAATGCGAATTAACCAAATGTGAATCTATTATAATTATGCTACTGGGATTCTCATTGATAATAAAATACAAGTTTGGATTGTCACTAGTCAAATTAATAGTATAAATTATTATTAGCTAATGAGTAATGATATGGATTATTAAAATCCAATTTGTTTTTTTATGGTTTACTTATAAGAAAGGGTTACGAAAATGATATTATTATTTGTTGAATTTTGTTTCCTCATATATATTTGCTATTTAAGCTCATTAGAAAAAATCACTAAATAGCAATTAAGTTTAATATTTCATTTAGATCGCTTAGCTTTTAAAAGAATAACATATATAATCACAATATTAAACCAATAATAAAATTTAAGAGATTTTTATTATTGGGAAAAATACAAGGGAACATCGGAAAAACTTGATAAGTAGTAGATGAAGTATTCCCTTAAAACCTAATTACTAAATGATACTAACTAGTTGTTTTCTCCCCTTGCGCTTCGCAGCAAGGATGAATTGACACCTAGATAACTTGATAAAAGGCACGGAAATACTATTTTGTTGTGGCTGCAAACTAACCGTTTACCACGACAAAACAACAATGTCAAAGGCCATTTGTTTATCGTCATTGCCTATCACCCATATTTATACAAGAAGTCAATCTCAATGTTTATGAAACAACCAAAATCGGGTTCAGAACCACTGTTTTGTTGTGACTGCGTATCGTAAACGGCCGCCAAGCCATGGCAACTAACATCGGGCTTGCATTCCAATCATAGCCATGACTAGAAAAAACACCGAAAGAACATACCCAAACATAGTTAGTCTCAGATGAGCAACAACTTTTCATCATCGATATCACAATATGCCTTATAAGAATTAGTCTCAGAAAAGACAAACCTTATCATCATTGACACTGCTCAAACCAACCAGATCACCATCACCAACATCACCGCCCCACCATCAACCTCACGGGGGTGGCGAGCCATCGCTGGTGACAATGGTAAGGGGTAGAGATGTCTAGATAAAAACAAAATCGGCACGCCAGGATATGCACCCGCCATAAAACAACAACTGGGTAGCGGCATTGTGGCCTGCAGGAACACAAGATCAGGAAACCCTATAAGCATTAAATATTTAAATAGTTATAATTATAATACCCAAATATATCAGCGTTTAAGATAGTTCGAAAAATAGGATCGATAACATCCGCTGCATCACTATATGTAACAAATAATAAAAGTTATGAGTAGTAAAGGCGTAGATTTTTTTAATGTTACAATAATAATTTTTTTTTTCTTCAAACTAATAAAAAAGTTACTTTATTTTTAATTTTACATTTAAATCCTTAAGGATTTTTTGAAACTAACCACAACACTTTCTCTAATTTTGTTTTTTTTTTTTTCAAATTTATGCATACTCATTTTGTCTTTTTTATTATATATTTAAGCCTTTGAGCTATATCAAATTTAAATTTAATCACCTAAACTTGTTTTAAGTTTTATACTTAATTGTTCGAGTTATGTCAAAATTATCTTTTAACCAATTTACAATTGAGCTCGTTAATTATAGTAAATTTAACATTTACGCATTCGCTATTTTTCTTCTCTATTTTGAGGTATTTATTTTTTTATAATGTTTTTTCTATTACGCATTTATATTAGCGTCTAGCACGCAATCTATTCTCAAGTGGTTAGTATTAACGTTTAAATTATCATAATTTAATCTTTCAACTTTTATAATCACGTTGCATAGCATGGGTTACACCCGCTAATAGTAAAATTATTACTTTCTTATACATTTTTTTTTCTTTCTTTTCCTTCTAACTCTAAAATACAAAAATAAAATTATATCATTTACTTTCCTCCCTTTTTTTCTATTCTAAATTTTCTTATTCTTCTTACTTTCATTTAGTAAACTCAAAAACATAGCAAGTCATAGGTAAACACACTATCATTGTAAAATAAAAAACATCGACCACTAGAATATAGGTTAAGTCACCAACAATCTTACGAAAATGTTACTAGTCATATTTAACTAATTAAAGAATCAATGCCTACAAGAAAAATAGATATAATTATAAATTCAAGATTACGTTTGTAATCAATTTGTTTTAATTACAAATAATGGTATCATGTCAATGTCATAATGAGGTAGTTAAATAAAAAAGTGAGATATACTTGATAGAGAAATACGACACGTAGTGTTTGTAGTTTGGGTGAGTGAGGTGGGACCTTGCGACTTGCGTGTGTGTACCTTCATTATAATTTATAACCACGTTTTTTAATTAGTTAGTTAAATAGGGGTACTATTTGGCCCATTTGTCACGATGATGTAATTATAGGTGCATGCCTGTGTGGCCGTGGTGTAAATGCAGTATTCTAAGGTGACTTATTGTGTTTTTTTTAAAGGTTATTATATTCTTAATTTTTATTTATTGGTTGATATTAATCCCAATTAAGAAATATTTGCAGATATTTACAACTTAAAACTTATTTTCTCCAACGATTACTTACTAAATGAGAGTTAACATCCGTTAGTTTTTTTGGTTAAATGGGGCCAAAATTGAGCCATTTTTTAACTACGTCGTCGCCTAGACTCTATCAATTCTGTTTTTCGGTGTCTAGCCTCCAACGTCACCTAAAATCTAACTCTAGTGAGTTAAGTGATTCAGATCAGAAGGTGAAAATTGACGGGTTTTAGGGTGTAGAAGTTTCAGATTGACGAACCAGATGGTTGATTTCAACTTTCTGCTTAATGTTTTGGCCATATAAATAGTCCACGTAATCGAAAAACGAACGGTGTTAACTCTCAGTTAGTAAGGGATCGTTAAACGAAAATAAGCTTAAAGTTGGGAGTCTTTAAACATTTACCGAGTTGGAATTAATCCCGGCCAATAAATGAAAGTTGGGATTATTAAAATCCAATAACCATTTTTTAACTGTCTAATTGGATTACTAACAGATCAATGGTCCATCCGATCATATTCATTACTTAAGTATGGAACCCGAGATCATTATCAGAAGTAAACTCACAATAGGTGAGAAAATCCTCTGCCCCAACTTGAAATCTCATTTTTATGTCACATGTGAAACTTGGACTCAAAATCTTTACTTATTTTAATAAAGTCTTGAGATATCTAACCTCAATCACTTATTAGACTAAAGATTATTGGTAACCTATTTTATTATTTACCTATCAACTTTTAAAATCTCTTAAGAGAGATTCTGATAGTAAGCTTTTCTTTCTTTTATTAAAAAATATAGGTTAAGAGTTCTATTAAAAGAAATTGAAAAGAAAGAAATCATCACCTTGTAAAAGTGTTTATTTGTTACTATACGTTAAATATATAATTCTATTTTTCCTTTAACAACTAATTTACGACTCTACCTTTTGAAGTATAAGTGTTATTTTAATCGGGCTCATCTATTCGTTTCCTAACCGGAACCGCACCCCAACCCCTTTAGGAGAAAACTCATTACTAGGAAAACCCCTTAGCTCAACTCTTAGCATTTTTTGCGTATAGTGAGACTTTAACCCATAACCTTTCCATATTTATATGTCATGGGTCCATCACCTTAACCAGTTAGGCTAAGAACATAAAAATATAATTATGTAGTTTAATTATGTTGTAATAGCAATGACAACTAGAGGATGTTTGTGAACCCAAGAATGCTTAGATGGATGCGAGAGGAAGATGAGAGAAGGGGAGGAGAAGGATGTTTTTATAATTTCTGTAGTTTAATGGCAAAACCTAGTATAAAGATAAAAGATGAATAGTATTATACTGATTGTTACTCTTTAATAAGAGTTTTCCTTGTTATTTTGTTTATGCATACTCTAGTTTTTGAAGTTTCCTCAACTTTATGGTACTTGATTTATTATGATTTTAGAATGAACACATAATGTAACAAGAGAACTCATAAGGGAAATTTTACTTTATATGTTTTGTAATGCATATTACATTAAAAATAACATAATAAAGTAAGATTTGATATTATAATTTATGTACACATTCTTTCAAAAATAATAAGCCATTATGTTGGTTTTTATTTGTTATAGCAGCACCGTCGAGAACACCAAGCCACTCATATTCCTCACAGGTGGTGACATCGTGTGATAGGTTATCATCAGAACTATGAATAAAGTTTTAGTACTCTCTCTCTCTCTCTCTCTCTCTCTCTCTCTCTCACACATTAATATATTTTTAAAAAGTAAAAAAAAAATGATCTAATGGTGAATTATGAGTATTTCTGCAGTTAAAAGATAGGTAAAAAAACGATAAAATGACATAGAATGAACATTAATAAGAGATGACTATACCTCATAATCTTATGTTAAGAGTCTCCTAAAGTCTCTTTGCTTTTCTTCTGGTTAGTTAATATTAAATATGTAATGATAGATGAAAAAAACAATTATAGTTCTAATTCCTCTTTCTATAAGCTCGAAACAGGAAGTTATGAACTCTATCTTTGATCATTATCACTAACTAGATTTCATTCATATTAGCAATATTGTCCTATTTTCTATATCTCACATTAGTCTCTTGTGCATCAATGGATTATAACATACAATATAATGCTACACACTATATTGTACAATACAAAGGACAAACGCAAGGAACATAAAATGAAAGATCACATCAGACTAATGATCTCTTGGCCTAGTGGTTAAAGAGGGAGGTGGGAGGCTTTATCTCTCTTGGAGGTCCAAGGATCAAACCTTGGCATTGGCGATATTACTAACTTGATGATACTAACTAGTTATTCAAAAAAAAAAATCACATCAAAACTTGATGCTTCTAACAAGCAAGAAAGTGAAATGGTCAAATTTAACACAAACCTTACACATAACACAAACGACGGTAAACAAACACCGAGTTTTAACCCTGTCCACAAGTAATACATGTCAGCAAACTTTGTAATACATGTCAGCAAACTTTAGAGTTTATATATGTGATATATTTATTGCTACATTTACAGAAAACAAGCAGGTAGAGGATAAAACAGAGAAAGGTCTCAAGCAGCTTCTGCAAACCCGACTCGTAATTTACCATAGTCGAACACGGTATGGTACTTGCCCATGAAAATATCTCCCAAGATCCTGCATTGAAATACCCATATTATTTAAGGTATAGACAGCATTTTAGACCTGTTTACTTGGGGTCACACGGGTAAATTAAAACATAAACATGAAGGAAATACGTCAAGCGAGTCAAAATCACCCAAAAGGTACCTTCCTAAATCCTTTTCGAAAAGTTGGATGATTATTATTCATGTAACAATGAATGAAAACTTGATTATTTATAAAATATATGTAAAATAGGGTTATCTACATGACAGTGTAACTTACTTTCACCTTTTTATCATCAACATGAAGTAAGGAAAAAAAAGGTTCAACGGTGAGATAGCACCAGATTTTGGATGACGTAATTATGTGCCACGTCGCCATTTCACAAGCTAAAGATTATTTACATAAAAACATAAAATGATAGGAAAAACATTTTTCCATACATTACGATAATAAAAGGTGAAAGTAAGTTGGATTTTGGTGTAATAAACCCTAAAAAACATGGCCAATTGGCCATAGTGTTTTGGGACAATCCAACTAAAAGTTAACCACTTCGACCCATTAACCAAACCACTCATTTTACCAAACTCGATTTTCAGGTGTAAGGCCTACCAAACAACTCATCAAAAGTAATAAATCCAAATAAAGTTTGTTAATTTTTGTGATAGTGATAAACAAAGATAGTCATGATGGCAACAAGAGCTGATGACTGTACCATAGGGGCCCACGAGGAGGTGCCACATCAAGAGCAGTAAATCCACTGATGCATTGTGCTGCTGCTCCTTCACCAACTTTCAGGACATACTAATCGATCATGGGAGATTTAACAATAATAATATGTATTAATTTGGGTTATAAATAATTATCCTCATTCAAATAACAAAATGACAAAAATATGAATCGATTAATGTTATAAGATTACCTCTTCAGGTGAGAGGTCAAAAGTTTTACCACCAATGGTAAATGCAATATTAGGCATAGATGAAAGACTGTTGCAGTCAACTCCAGATTCTCCCATTGGACTTGGCAATCGCTCACACAGCTGTAAAATAAATTAAAATTTTGTGTCAAATTTGCCCATGAGTTCATCAAACAAATTTTTTCTTCATTTCTTTTAATTAGAGGTGGTAAAATGAGCATGTCAGGTAGGTTGACCTGAAACACTTATTGTCTACAATATTTTTTCTATAAATAATCAGTGTGTCACCAGTAATTACAAATGTTAAATTTATTTCAGTGGAAACATCTAATATTTTGTATAAACTGTTCCAGAGGGTTTATGAATATTCAAAAAAAAAAAAACAAACTCTGGGAGGGTTTGGACCCATTTGACGCATTTTCTTGTAAGCATAAAATGAAATTGACCCGTTTCATATGCAGATGGGTCAAATTACTACCTCTACTTTAATTCACGTATTCTAATTGGGTTCTAAAGTCACTTCACCTGATCAACATAGTTAATTATTTGATCTTCAGTCTCATTGCGCTTGATCTGGTTTTGCATCCAAACAACTGCCATCTCACAGAGATTACACATCTCGTCACGTACACCAGATGATTTTCCATTATATTTGTCAACCACACTCTCAATTATCATGCTGAAAAAACATGGAAGTTAACTGCTTATAACATATATATGTTCTCCATTCTCTTTTATTTGTTTACTATCACTATAATGATTATGAATACCAACATAATTAATGACAAAATAGAGTACGCAAATGTACAAGGGCGCGAAACTGACCTAGTATCATGAGAACCATCAAAAGAGCATAACTTCATTTGGGAGCAGATTTTTTCAGGTTGGGTCTACAGAACAAATAGAATGGTGCAGTAAGTTCCCAATATAAACTCCATAAAATTTAGGCATTAAATTACTTATTATAATTTATTTTTAAATATATTAAAGAGATAATTGCAAAAATGGTCCCTGTGGTTTGACCATATTACAAGTTTGATCTCCAGATTTTAAAAATTGCAAATTTAGTAACTAAGAGCAAAAATAAAAAAAAGTATATAAAGTTTCAAACAAAAACATATATCCTAAACGGTCATTATTTGAAAGTATTTATCAAAGTTTTTTTTTTTCTTAACTACTTGCCATACTTATATTTATTATTTCTTATATTTTTTAAAATTAATTCATCATATTTTATTCACCTTTTTATATTTAAATCAAACCCATGCTTCTTTTTAATTTTTTTTATCAACTCATTATACTCATTTTTACCTTTTAGATTATATATATGTTATTTATAAGAGACATAATATGCGATGCATGAACTGTAGCATCTATTTTGACTGAGTTATGTCATATTTGTTAATGAAGAAGTAGTGTAAAGAGAACAATAATGTTTATAAAAAAAATTACAGATATAAAAACTGATCAGACCATAGGGACCAATATGCTTTTTCTATTTTTACTTTTATTTACTTTTTAAATTTGATTTTATTTTTTTAATCTTCATTTTAATTTTTTAACGATTATTAAATTTTATTATTAATGTTTATTTGAATTTCTTAACTTAGATTTAATTTTTCTAAATTTTATTATTTTTTTAAAATTATTAATTTAGAGGAAATTGCACAATTGTTTTCTATGGTTTGATCATATTGCAGATTTAGTCCCCAGACCGTTAAAAACTAACGGACACGAACGGTGGGGACTAAACTTGCAACAAAATTTCAAATGTTTGAACTAAGGTTTGCAATTTTTAAAATCTGGGGACCAAACTTGAAATATGATCAAACCATAAGGACCATTTTTGCAATTTTCTCTATAGTAAAAATCTATGGTAAATTAAAAGGGTAACTTTGTATAATAGTAATCAAGTTTCAAGATTGTTCTGGTTAGGTCACTCATAAATTATTTTGTCTAAATCAGGTCACTCATAAATTTTTTTGTCCCAATAAGGTCACCAAAATTTCAAGATTACCTAATTAGGTCATTCAAAAATTACAAATATTTTTAAAAAAACAATTGAAATATTTCAAAAGTTAACAATATTTATAAAAAATCGAATTATTTAAAACACTTTTGAGTTATTAGAAAAAATTGAAAAAATATAAAAACACTTTTAAAATTTTAGTGACCTGATTGGAACAAGTAAAAGTATTAGTGACCTTGTTGGAACAAATAAAAATACCAGTGACTTAATTGGAACACTCCTAAGACTTGCTTATTATTTTAAGAAACTTTTCCAACAAGAATTTTATATTTAGAAAAAACTTACATTTTGTAAGGAATCAAAAAGTATTTTCATGCTAAAAAGCAACTCCGATAAGTTTTGTAACACAAAAGAATATAGATATGTATATTAACATTACATGTAAAAATAACTTAACTAATGAAAACAACTATTTAGTATACAAAAATAAGGAAATTATGCATATTATATGGAGAAAACAATTTTGTTAATTGGGCTCAAGGGGCAGGGTCTTTATAACTGGACATTCGGGCCTAACTGGGCTTTTCAATCAAATGTTAGAAATTAAGACTGATTGCAACTTTCAGACCTAGGACCTATTGTGTTCCTCTAGCACCATTTACCAAATGTAAAAATTTATTACATAGAAAAAAATGAAAGCAATAACATCCAGAACCAAGGAAGAAAGAGAAATAAGTGCACAAACCTCAGATAGTAGCATCTCAATTATAGTTTTTCCATATTGATTGACCAATGTCTTGCATTGTTGGCTCATAACCCCAGCAGCACCAATGGCTTGATTAATTTGGGTAATAACAGCCTAAAAGAGTTCAATATTATTGAAGGATGTTAGTATCAGGCAGCAGAACAGAGCTAATAAACTACTTAGACATGTCATGCCAGACGAATGTATATTTAAACTGTGCAACCACAGTAGATGTATTGTAATCAACTGATCATAAGGACATATAGACATTGATGCATAATATTGTTCCATTATAACTAGAGAAAAAGAGATGATGTTTTTATTTTCACTTCTACTCTGCACGAGAAAAAGGATCAAAATCATTAAATAGTAAATAAGTTTCAATTTTGCTCCACTTGCCACTAAAATATTTCCAACAGCAAATACAACTCCAGTTTCGCTATTGTTTGATTGTTAGTAAATATTTTTATAACAAGTTAAAACTCAGTAATTTAAATAGAACACTTGATGAAACTTGATTACTATTTAGGGGACTTCTATTTTTAAGTCACCCATTGCCTTGGGTTAAAACTTGAGAAAAGAACTAAATAGTAGCCAAGTTTCATATTTGTTCCATTTAGATCGCTAGATTTTAACCAGATATGAATCACTTCAAACCGATGGAACAGTATTGAAACTTGTATGGTTTTCACAGTATAAAAAATAAGTTCGAGTGGCGTTTTAGTAAAACAATGATGAACCTTGGTTACTGTTAGACAGGTCAGTTTCATGTCTGGTTACCCAATCTGTATGATCAACCACTATGCCACCTCTAAACCTACTAGTCATGTCTGTCTGCAAGACTGCAACCAAGTAGTTTACAGGTATCAACATTGCATAGGCAATCAGTTCAGTCCCACAATGAATAAAACCCAAACCCCATTTTATGTGTGTCGTATCAATTGTCTTTAAACGGCATGTTGATATGAATACATGTGGTAATGGTCATTCCCATGATGAGGGGAAGTTTCAAGACATTCTATCATAATATTCATACTTTATTCTATGTAGGGTCTAGCACAACTGCACAAGAGAAGTATACAAACAGACTGCAAATTCAAATATTTGTCCAGTTTACTTGTGTCAAAGCTTATAATTGCATATAAACATATACATACCGTTGGACCAGCCAACAAAGAAGTTCCAGAATCAGCAATTGCTGCACAACCATTGTTGCAAAATCCTGAAATGAAAATGACGTCAGAAACGTAAAATTCAGAACTTTAATAATGGTTAAAAGGGTTAATCCGCAAGGTATCAAAGCTAAAAAGGACAAATACAAATGCTACAAAATTACCAGTTGTTTTATCACCAATCAGAACATCACCCATATTGAACTGTCACATGATAAACAACTAAATCAGATACGAGTTCATGCAGAACCATCACAGTAAAAAAATATATATAAATAAAAGAAGACTCGCCTGCCAGTAGCCTTTTTGAGTCACAGGGACATATGTGTGTTCTCCCTTGAAATGATTAGTATCAACCCCACCGAACACAAGTTCACCCCCTTCATCCTCATCAGTATTGCGATTAAGCCAAAATGAAAATACGGGTTCTTGAACAAGGCCTTGGTTCACCATATTGTACCTAAAATGGTATGCAATTTAAACAAAGAAAAGAAAGTCAATTGGAACTTCAAACCAAAAAATCAAGGGAGAATGTATACATAGGGCACCTAAGTTTCAAAGGTTTCTGCTAAGCCTAAGTAGTAGAATTATTTTCTAGGCCATCAAGTATCAATTTGGTTTCATATATGTCGATTCTAGAAAAAACTTTGTGGAAAATTGTAAAATGATAAGCACGGGCTTCTTTCACATATAGAGTTGTAAAAAATGACAAAAATGCCTCAAATCTACTCAAAAAATCAAGTCTAGATGGACTGTCAAAAACGAATTTGGAGTAGACACAGTAGTATTTTAGTCGTATTTACAAATCAAGAAGTGACAAAAGCTTTAAATTTAAAGGCGTTTAAATATTTTCATTTTTTTCCAGGAACCAACATAAACGAAACCAAACTGATACTTGAGTGACCTCTAAAGATGCTTTAACATCCAGGTGGCCTTAGTTAAAACTTTTGTATACATTATCTGATAAAGACCCAACTGGTCAGGTTAACTCAAGAGGATCCAGGGAGCTGATCCAATGGGTAATCGAACCCAGATGGAGCTATGGAGCAGCTCCGATTTCTGGTGGGAGTTCTGCTGGTCAACTGGGTCAAATGCACATGGAAAAATAGTGGCTGAGTGGGGAAGTGGCCAGCAGTTGCATAACTGCTCACAGCAGTAGTATTAGAGGCTGTTTCATTTGTTTTGTTTCCAGTCTTGTTTATTAGTACTTTGATTAAGGTTAATTCCTTCTTATTGGAGATCAACCCATCTCGAACCGGGTCTATTTGTATTTCTTTCATGCTTTAATCAAGCCGACTGTTTTGGGCTCTATCATTATCCCATGAATGAGAAGTTCAGTAACAGGAGATGAGTCAGCTATTACCAAACAGGAACAGCATCCCCAACAGAGATTTCTTGAAACCCAAGACCAAGTATACCATCAAACTTGGCTGCCAAGAAAGTGATACCAGGCTCTTTAGTTGCCTCTATAAAATCCTGAAAATGATGGCATGTCAAGACAAAGAAACTAGATGAAAACATTGCATTTATTACATTAGATGCACATTTTATTATAAGACCTGCTCTTTAACAACAAGGTCGCCAATTTTGACAGAATCTTTGCTAAAGAAACCAGAGATAGAGCCAGTTCCATATTGAATTGCAGCAGATTTCCCTGAATGAGACATGAATAACATAAAAATCAAAGGTCCTTAAATAAAACATTGGCAATCAGAGCTAATATAAATGACAGCGCCTGAGTTCATGGGATCAAGGTATGACATTGAAGCTTTACACTTGATGGTCAAATACAAGTTGATTGTCTTTAACACTAAGTTAACCAAAGGTCAATAATAAACAACCCTCTTGTTTTATAATTGTCCCTTTCAACACTGTTTTTCTTCTTTTTAAGATTTTTTTTTTTTTTTCAAATGAAAAATGAAGTACATCAAGGAACCAGAAATGGACAACATACCGTTTTTCTCATAGGTACTTGAGTGGCTAGACTTATACTTGGAGTGAAAAAGGCAAGCAACCTACATTCATGTTAAGAATGATCAGAACCAGATGGAACTTGAAATCTATCAAAACAGACTGCAAAGTGTGTGCACGCGCATGTGTGCATGTGATAGTGAGAAGGATTTTATTAAGAATTCAAAACACCAAGATGAGACAAACTCACAGAAAAATAGCACTTTGCAGAAGGCACCCACAGATTAGAACTACCAGTGTCAAAAATCACAGTGAACTTCTGAGGTGGAGTACCAATACCAATCTCACCATAATACTGAGCATCCATGTAATTTTTTAGGGAAATTATATCACTATCTGAATCCCTGAAATTACCATGAGCACCATAATTTCTTCTAGCATTCCCTTCACCAGAGCCAGCATGTCCTCCAACTTGGTTCAATTGGTTGAATCTCCTCTTTTTAAGTCCAACTCTAACCAATCCACCGTTAGGACCCGAAGATGCAGCAGGTGACAGAAGAAACCAAAGAAACAACAAAAGCAAGCTCGATTTGAACAGGATACCCATCTCTAGCACTGCAATTAAAATTTTCCTCTAAAATTACCAACTATGAGCATTAGCCATTAGCCAATATCAAACACTTCAAAATAAGTCAGATAATTCAACTCTAATATCACATGAATCATCATATTTCATTTCACAACTAACCTGAAGAAAAAATAGTGAAAACCCCGTTGTATATTCACAATTTACAATCACAGATTAGCATATTTAGCAAAACATAAAACAGTTACCAAATCAAAAACTTATGCTTTTACTTCAACCAAATTACACTGGTAAATTCTAAGAATGTAACATGCTTTACTAAAGTCATCAACATATGTGAATCAAAGATCGCTCCAATAGAGTCCAAATGATCGCAAACACATCAAACAAAACAAAACCTAGCAAAAACCCTCCATACCACAATCAAATCCCACTTTGCAACTTCTAGATCATAATTCCTATTCAACGTAAGATAATCTGAATCAAATCAACTATAAATGTAAGGGAACCTAATCAGAAAGCATTTAGCCCAAATTTTCATCGGCGATCAAGCAAATTAAACAAAACAGATGAGCAATTGTAGTAATATGTAGATGAACTTGATACATCAATAGTAGAAATCGAGTAATCGGAGACGATCGGTAACAGCAGAGGAGACGAACCTGCGTGAGGGAAACAATGTGAATAGCGTGTATGTTAAGAAATGCTTTATACAGAGGTGCCGAATAAGACAGTTCCTACAGTTTACTTGTTCCCCTTTTATGTATCCATTTGTTGCCGTAGGGCCCTTTCAGGTTATGTATGTCATAGTAAGAACCCTGTTGTTTACATTTTTTTCATATTAATCACACTATCAGTGTTTTTAAGGCTGTTCACGAGACGAGTCAAACTGAATGCACATTTGTTTGTGTTTGTCTCATTTACAAACCGAACCAAGCCGATTGGCTCGTTTATAGTCGAGCTATAAATCGAACGAACATTTTTCGAGCATTAATTTACCGAGTGAGCAGCAAGCGGTTTTGACAGTCTTACGGTTGCGTCAAAATTACTTGTTATTACAACTCATACCCATAAAAATAACACCATTGTCAACGGACAAAATAAAATTAGGCAAAACTTTAAGAATCTAGAACAATTATACATACTTACCTGCAAATGTTGTTGCTAATGTTGGAGCATACTGAATAGAACATTGGAGGTTAAGAGCACGGTCAAGATGAGGCGAAAAGTGTAAGTCTAACATGGTTAAATAAACATGTGAGACGAGGCCAAGATAACATTAGAGTGGGAGAATTTTAGTGATGATGAGGTCGTGAAAAGTGTAAGTGTACAAGAAGAAGAAAATTTAGTTGGAGCAGTCAAAAAGATCGCTAATATGAATTGTAGACATAAAAAAATGCAACTCGGAGCGATAAAAAGATCAGAATCTAGGGACCAAAACATGAGACTCGAGTTATATAGAATAAGATAGTTACAACATGAGCATATTTTTTCTAATCTAAATAACAATTTGAAAAATCTTTTAAAACAAGTGAAATAGAAACATACAATTTTGATAACTCTTTTACATGTTCAATTTTTTTTTTTCATTTAAAATGAATTTAGTAAGCTAGATTGTGATCTATTCAAACTTCAAACCCTCATCTTCATTTTCAATTAAGAGGCAAAATTAATGTTCATTTTTGTCTGCTCAGTAATTTAATGATAGAGTATACAAGATAGAATTGACTTAAACACAACAAATACTTAAGAGTTAAGACTTATTAATTATTTCAAGTTGTTGTTTGTAACATGGACACATCATTGTTTATCAATAAGATATGTCTTTGCTACAAACTACTCCTACAAGTTCGAGAACATGTCCACCGCATGCCCTTGAAGCATGCCTACGACCTACGTGAAGTGAGGTGGTAATATGTGAAAAGGACGGTTGGTTAGAGATGAAGATCCATAGAGGAGTCGCGTTTAGTAAAAGTTGCAAAAGACATGTTTTGAAGAGGTGATGAAAGACGGGAGGATGGGAGCGAATAAATCATGTCGAGTGGAGCTGATACAAAGTGCCCTTCCCCCTTTTGTTGCAAATAGTCTCACACTGTCATTGCTTCGCACTAACATCTTCACAATGTTCACTAATGGAGTTATTGCCAGTCCCTAGTCGGCCAATGATTTATTTGGACCCACAACATATGACACGTGTCTTGGCTAGTTCATAACTGCCTTGTTGGCCACTCAGCTAATCTAGGGCCGACTTCTCATTGCTGCCACATTAATCAAAGAGCTTCTTTAATTTTATACCTGTTATTGTTAATGAATCATATTTTCTTTTTAATTTTTTTCATTACTAATTAAATTTATTTATATTATTTATTTAAAAAAGATTAGAAAAGTTGGAGAAAATTAGTGTAAGTCAATATCAACATAATTGGGTTTAGAGAAGAAAAAGGTGGTCGTAGATTCCCAAACATAAACTTTTTAAGGTTGAATTTCGTCAGGTTATATCAATGTTTACTTGTCACTTGAATCATCTTAACAACCTACCTATATGTAAAAATAATAAAACTGGTTAAACCATTTGCTCAAAATGACAATACTTTATTCATATGTACTCACAATCACACCTTGGATCCATAAAATAACATCATGATCAATTGATACATAAAATTAGTCAAAACTTTCAGTATCTAGAACAATTATATATGTGCTTCCTGCAAATGTTGTTGCCAACGTTGGAGCGTAATGAACAGATTGTTGGAGCGTAGTGAAGCGATCGTTGGAGGTTAAGAGAACAGTCAAGACGAGGTGAAGAGTGTAAGTCTAACATGGTTAAGTAAAACATAAAAGACGATGTGAAGAGAACATTAGAGTGAGAGAATTGCAAGGATGATGAGGTTGTGAAGAGCGTAACTATACACAAAGAATAAAATTCAATTGGAGTGAAGCAATGAAGAAGGCCGTGACTATGGATTGTAAAGGGAGAGGATTGCCACGGGGCGACAAGAAAGATTGGAATCTAGAGATCAAACTACGAGACTCGGGTTATAGGATTGAGATTAAATGTTAACTTACTATTTTTGTAATAACATGTTCTTATATTTTAAGTCAATCAAAATCATAATTTTTTTAATTCAAATAAAATTATTACACATATATAATATTATATTTTTATGCATATTTGCAAATTTGTTGACTGAACGGTTGGTCGAAGATGAAGATCCACATAGAAGAAGTGTCCTATGTAAAAGCTACATAGGACATATTATAGATAGGAGATGGGAGATGAGAGTAAAACTGAAAGAAAAAAAAGAGAATCAATCATGAAAATTAAAGCTGATAAGAAGACTAGGGATGAGCTCGGTACCGTACCTGTACCGAACTGGAACAGTTACCGAAAGTACCCGGTCCCGGATTTCATAAAAAACTAGTACTGGTACTGGTACCGAATTTGGTATATGGGTACAGGTACAGGTACGGTATCGGTATTTCGGTACCCAGTACCTCTATGGTACCTGTTGCCTACACAACATTATTTTTTAGGCTTACTACATGGTGTATGTTTGGTTACGGAACCAATTACCTGTTTTTGTATCTATTACCCAGTATATGTTTGGTACCCGATACCTATAAAAGTTTATAATGGCTAAACAAAAATAAAATATCAAAAAAGTATCCACATAAAATGAAAGTTTATTTATTTTTCTCATTTCTTACTAGCTCAATTCACACACTAGTCCATCATTCATTTCTATTAAAATCATAAATACTATATCTATTGACATTTTAGTGAAGTAAGAAGAATGATATTAAAAAAATAATAATAATTACCTTAAAAAGTCAAAATAGAATACTAGTTGATGGGGTAAAAAATATTACAAAACAAAAAATTTCAAAATAACATATGCGTATTATGTTACTAGCGGGACTATACAAGATTTTTGGGTAAAATACCGGTACCGGTCGGTACCGGTCAGTACCAATCCCGAAATATTAGAAAATCAAGTAAAGGTACTGGTACCTTATACATATTTTCGGTACTAGTTGGGTACCGGTACCGGTACTGGGTACCAAATGCTCATCCCTAAAGAAGACCCAACTTTTATCAACTACGGATGGTCTCATGATATTGTAACTTTGTTTTTCAGTTTTCAAAATGTTCACTAATGGAATTTGTGGTCTCATTCACTCACATTATTTCTACAAAACATACATTCATGTCAAATGAACATATTATTATCTAACCAAAAGAATGTATGAGTTCAGTTAAATTCTAATTTGATATCTAAAGAGTAATAGTACCAAATCATGAAAAAATCTATCTTAACCAACTCCTCTTAGCTCGAAAACCTAAAATGACAAAAAAAAAAAAAGTGTTGTATAAATTAATAATCAACCAAATATTTTTCTTTAAGAAAAAGAAAAAACAAAACCCTCTTTATTATTCCTCATTAACTACCTCAAAAACTCGAGTTGTTGACTTTATTATTCCCCCTACTATTATCATTGCTAGTATTTCCACTCTCATTGATGTTGCTATCGGTGGCTCTCACGTCTCCATTGCCATTGTCACCACCACCGCCACCACCACCACCACCACCGCCACCGCCACCGCGACCTAACACTGATGAAAGAGCTGCCGCTAGAGCCACAGAGAAACTCGGATCAGCAGTGAGGGCGGTCACGGTGTCAGCCAAAGCCGCCGGCGACGCCGCGTGGTGGTGCAACGGCGGAACTGCAACTTGCGACATCTGGAGCCCGGAGAATTTCGACTGGTTGTATAAATCTACACCGGCAACCTCCGGCGGTACGCCGGCGGTTTGGCCGGAAAAACTTTGGTTCTGATTGATCGGAAACGGAATCGGAAACTGCCCTCCGCCGTGCCGGAACTGCAACGGATCCGGCGTTTGCGTCAAATCCAATGAAACGGTAGGGAACGGAGCAGAGGCTGAAATAGTAGCCATACTTGAAGAACACGAAAGGAACGTTCTCCCTAAGAAATTCGAGTTGATAACACCGTCGGAGCTCGGCATCGATCCGGTGAGTAGCATCCTCGCGGCGGAGGAGGTGGTGGAGGCCAACGCCATCGCCGCCGGCGGTAGAGGGTGGTTGTGAGTGCCTTCGTAGGTCGTGATCAATATCGTTCTATCGTCTGCACATCTCTGCACCTGCAACATACAACATACATCATAATAATCCATTACTTGATATCTCAGTGAAATGATATTATTGTTAACGATCACCGGAGATCGGAATCGTACTTGTTTTCTGACCGGACATCCGGCGGCCATGGTGCACCGGTAATACGCTCGTGGACATGGATTTCCTTTCGCCATTTTTTGACCGTATTTCCGCCATTGACATCCATCTGCAATCTAACAATCTAACGAAATCAGTTATGAATTCAACCGATTGATTTAACATAGTTTAGTAATCTGTTGATTATCGTTTATATTTTATACCGTCGGAGCTTCTGATCGAGCTCGAACAGAAACCCTAGCTTTTCGAATCGTTGCTTCAGTAGCTTGATCGATGTTAACGTTAGGGTTATTGTTCGACGAATTCATCCTTCGAGCCTTATTCGATCGTTCTTCGGGGCTCTCTTCCCGTTTATCAGTAACCGGTGGTGATCGCGAATGTTCGCCGTGAGTTCTCCCCTCCGACGACGACTGTGAATTCTGATCATCGGTTGCCGGAGCTGATAAACTTAGATCCATAAACGATTTCGGTACAATCATAGCTTCAGTAACTCCATTGTGATCGGTTTTATGATCTTCGTTTGACTGATTTTGCTGCATCATCGTCACGATATGCGTTTGTAGCGTGTTGTATTTCACCGTCATTTGACTCAACTCTTCTTTCAATTGCTGATTCTCCGTGTTCACCTTCTGCAATTTCGCTTTAACCACCGCTACCTACACATCGAAGAATTCAACATTTCAAATTCGAGAAATTAAGCATTAACCGTACTACAATTCAACACAGTAACGATGAACAGAAACCCTAGCCTTTTGATCATAATCAATTACTGTTTGATACGAACCTCATTTCTATCACGTTTATCTTCAGACTTCGGAGATATTTCATCATCAACAACTGACTGATCGCTGCTAGTGTTTCCAGTTAGAAGACGCAAACCAGTCTGTATATAAGCATCATCACCAATCAAATTCAATTCAATCAACTACAATAACAAAACAAAAACTCAACAAAAATCAATCAAATTACGTACGTTGATACCGCAATCCAATTCGGCAACACTAGGTTTCGAATCGGAAGTAGAAGCACGCAACGGAGAACGATCATCTTCTTCGAGTTTTCGATCGGCGAAGAAATCCACCTCATCTATGCGTTTACCATGGGGTTGATGATGAAGGTTGCAGTTGAGGTTGATTGGGAATTGTATGGTGGTAGGTGACGGTGGCGGTGGCGGTGGTGGTGGTGGTGAGGTGGTGAGGTTGCCGGTGAGTTCCATAGGGGTGGCGGTGGGTGTCGGAAAAATAAAGTAGTTGATGAGTTTGTGTGATGGGATCTGAATCAAAGGAGAGTCCACTGGCGATTTATGAAGATAGAGAGAGAGAAATCAAGTCTCAATGGAGCAGTGGACTCGGCTATAAAAAGGGAACTTGAGACTCATGACTCGAGACTCATAAATATGTATATGTGTGTAATATAGTATGTGTGTGCACGCGTATGTGCATATATATGCGTACACGTATGAATGTGTACGTGTGTTTATATATGTATGTGTGTATGTATATATATGTAGGTATGAATGTGCACATTGTTATCGGATCAAGAATATATTAGGACATGTAGAAACCACATAAAAAATAAATAAATCTTTTGATAAAAATCAAGAACATATAACATGGCGTTGATGTGTCACACAGGAAAAAACTAGAAAAAACATTATGATTGTCGGTGTACTTACAAAAGTTAGCATACAAGCTTTGTTTTATTAAGTTTTACCATTATAAACCATATTTGGATTTAAAAAACTAGCTTATAGGATCATTTGAGTTTGTTAAAATTATAGAGGATAGCAATTTTGTTATACTTAAATCATATATATATATAAGATGTTAATTTAGGATAATTCTATAGAATGTTAACTTAAAATGAGATGAAATAACCTAGCACCACCAACCATCTTCGTGTGTCGAACACCACTTTTAACATTGGGGATGGTGGTATAACATAAAAATCGCTTGATAAAATTGCAAACGCTCTACAAAATTAGTTGAGAACTTTTGGTAGATAAAAATTGTTTTTACTAAATAAGGAGCTCAATGTGTAGTCTTATTTTCTACGTTTTTCTATTTGTTATAGTTTAAACTATAGACATGAACTCTATAATACAATACAAGTGATACAAATACGAGTTATTTAACTTTTTTTTTTTTGTTTTTCTCTTTGTAGGCATTCTTTTGGTGAGGTGAGGATTTAGTCAAAGTTGTTTTCTATTCTGTTTGCGGATAAAATTGTCTTCTTTTAAGTCAACATTAGACCAAGAGAATTCATTCAGTTAAATTATAAAGAAATTTGAAAAAGTAAGGAAATTATGGAGGAAGAAAAGGGCAACAAAATGGAAATTGACCACACAATGGGGATGTTTTGGATCTAATAATAGTCTTATTCAACGCGATAGTTTATAGCGGGTTGTTCAATCAGTTCTATAAAAATTAGACAAAGTTTATTATTTTAGTTTTTTTATAATCCAAGTTATATAATTTAATTAATTTTTAATTAAAATCTGTAATTTATTGTCTAAGACGCCTGAAAGTTCTTCTAACAAACTCAAGTTCAAATATTCTATGGGTAAATTTCTCGGGTGGCCATGGTTGTTAAAAAGGTAAGTAAGAAAAAAATGTCTTCCTTTAAACAGTTTTTTATAACATATTAATGAGTAAAAAAATTAAGGTTATGTAAGTTTACAAATCGTATAAAATTTGAGTAATGTCATTAAACCAGAAAATAAGCTTATTTAAACACCTTTAAGAGTTGGAATCAAAATGCTTTATTATTATTGAAACATTTTATCAAATAGTTATAAGTGCAACCATAATATGTAAAATGAAAAAAAAATATAAAAAAAAGTAAATTGCAAATAGCCTTTAAGTTGCTTCAAATACTTAAAAATAGTATTTAAGCTAAATAGAAAAGGACCAGTCTTTCAAGAGTAAAGTTGTAAAATTAAAAGTACATAATTATATTAAGCTAAGGGTTGGGTTCAAATGAAAACCAAAAGAAATTGTGTAAATCAATAAACCAAATCTTGACCTTTGATGTTTAAGATCAATGACTCAGATTTGTTTGACTTTTTCTACACATGATCCTACAAAACTACAAACTTTTGATTTTTTTTATTCAAAAAGATCTTAGCCATTGATTTTAATAAATCAAAGTTGAAGATTTGGTTTATTGATTTACATAATTTCTCTTAGTTTATTTAAACCCAACCCATTAAGCTAATATGTATTCTAGTCTTTACATATACTCTTATATTGTTTTTAAATTGGAAGGACATTGTAGTTATTGTGTCAATTAAGTGCATCATGTTATTGTGACTAATCATGAAGTCATTGTGACTAATAGTCAGGTAATTGTATCAAATATTTTACATAATTTGTATATATATATATTCACTATTGTGTTTTATATTTTTGATTCTTTTCATGATATATTTATCATTATTTTTATATATAATAAAATTTTATTATTATTTTATCATTGTATTTCACTATTAAAAGCATACAATGATGTTATTTCGTCAATGTGTTTTTTAAAACTTATAGTGTTTATGAAAACACAATGATGAACAAAAAAAAAAACAGAATGAGACATTTTTTATTGTGTTTTATGTCATATCTTTTATATAATTCTGTGCTAATTTATAATTGTTCTTAACGTATTACATTGATTAGTTGTTATTGTCACATTTCAATTCGTAGACGCGACCTGTTGTATCATTCTCACAACATAACACAGCAGAAACCTTATCACTCAAGACCACAAAGATAACTAGTCTGAATTAAAACTTAACATTGCATACATAAATCACGTGTCTATCATGTTAAAAATACAATACAATATAAAGCACTACCCAGACAGATCTAATTCAGTCATTATCTTCTATCTGAGTATTTTATCCAACTTAAACCACTAAGTCTTCTTAACTTAACTAGTTCCTCTCGCACCTTCAGTTCCTGCATCATTAGCTAAAGCACCACAACGTTGTTAGTGAGTCATAACTAGTGATTCTAAATAGTTAGACAAAAGAACCATGTGTGTTTAAATTTAGGAAAGTGTTCATTAACATATATGTTACTCAGGTTTCATAACATGACGGTTGGTAGGTTAAAAGCGCCCCGACCAATCGAATCTCAACGCGTCACAACATACAAGTAGTAGATAGCCCTAAGGATCCTGCCCTCTCAATTTGCAAAGAGCCTAGCGATCCTACACTCTCAGGTTGCAAACATCATTAGCGATCCTGCACTCTCGACCAATCTCGAAGGATTGTAACCCCGATGATTGATGACTCAATTCAGGGCCCATCCTCACACCAAAACCTACAAATAAGACCCTTCTTACCTAGGTTGATACAACTAAGCGCACATATGCCTCAAGATGTCCAATGACTTAGTCTAGAGCCCATCCTCTCACTTTAATGATTTGCCCTTAACTTTAGTGATCAATAGACATGCCAGCCCATCAGGGACAATTAAACTTACCACCCCACACACAAAATATTACATCAAAAATGTTTAACCAGCTTAAATACAACCCCAAAAGCAATTAAGAAAATGGTACAATTATACACACAACGATAAGCTTTCGAAAGTGTTCGCACACTGTTCGATAAGCATCACAAGCGTCTTACAACCCTGAACATGAAAATGTTCATAATATGATATAATCTCATTGACTGTGAAATCCCTCGGGTCATCCCACTCGATATAATCACCCTATCTACACTAGTCACGTATGTGACCTCAAGCTAGAGCTCTTCGAATCAGGTCGATATTTCCATTATAACTCTTGATGGACATATGTCAAAGATTTAGGGTTTACGCACACTCCTGACATATTGACCAGAAGGACTTAACCACTATACGAAATTCTTTTCGTGTAACCTTCCATGAAATCCTCATGGTTATGAAATGACATTACATTATCCACCTAATACATATATCGAATATTGTCCCGTGGCAAATCCATATATCCATAAGTGGTCATTTTCCCGATTACATTTTAATTATCCATCCTAAATGCTTAGACACTGATTTGATTCTTTCCAAAAACCATGTTTACCCTTATATGCCATAATGATACACAATATGATGTGTTAACATCTTACCACAAGAGATCTAAGCTTGATGATTCCTGACGTTCACAACTCTCCATTAAGAGATTTAACACTACAATAGAGTTTCATACGTCACATAGTCACTCATATATTGCCATAAATCGTATTTACAAGGGTTTAGGACTTACAGAAGAGAATCGAGCTTTCAAACGTCGATTCCAAGCCAAATCAACACCAACGAGCGTATCTATGAGCTTCATCATCACATCAAGCCTTCCAATGATTCAAAACCATAAAAAGAGAGTGTATGTCAGGTTTAGAGAGAGAACCGAGGTAAGAAATTGCAAATAGGTGAAAAATCAGATTTCTTGGGCTTTTATACTTGTTTTGCCCGTCAAGCACCCTTTGCGGACCGCTAATCCGACCTTAGCAGTCCGCTACCTGCTTAAAAAGGAATATTTGCATCTTTCAATTAAAATATTTAGATATTGGAATGGAATATTCCTCCTAGACTGTTAAGCCAAACCATGGTGGTTCACGGCCACCTTGACGAACCGTTACTAGTTTTCCTTGGTGGTTCGCTATGAATTGGATTGATAGTGAGGCCAGTGGTGGCATTGATGGTGGGTTACAAATTGAGCCATAGAGGTAGGGGAGGGGTGGGGTGGGTTGAGTGGGATCCACTACTATTATACGTGTATGTAATAAATAAATGTCATCAAGGGTTTTTTTTAATCATTTTACATCTACTTAACTGGAAAATCTAACGTTCATTCATGTTAAGGACAACGAGTGTTAGTATTTAGTAAACATTTAGGTCCAATGATGTTATTTTTTAAAATTTGGGACTAATCTTGCAATCAAGATATACCACAAGGACCAATCATGCAATTAGCTCTATGATTGAATTTCCATTTCATTATTTCATAATGGTCCGAGTTAAAATAAGCACTTTTTTTTTTCTTATGCTAAGCGTGTGAGTTTTTTTGTTTTTCACATGTGCTATGCAGCATAAATTTTCCCCAAAGCTATGAAGCGAGAGTTTGGTTGTTATTGCCCCAACTCAATTACAGAACCTAAAACCTAATATTATAGTTATTTATTCTACTTAGGTTATTAACGGCATACACACACTTTATTTCAACTTCTATATTAAGACTGTTAGGTTAGAAACTCGTATATTACATGGGTTGATAATATGAATACAATATTCATAATTGTATAAGTATTTATTATAATTAAGTTACGTATTACATATAATTTTTAAAAATAAGAAGTTACATTTATGATTTATAAATCTTTGAATACTTTTATGGATAATATAATATACTAGTGGGTGAAACCCGCGCGATGCGGCGGAGTATAAATATTTTTAGAACTGTGTTTTTCGCTAACTTTACCTTATTGTGCTAACTCTTATTTTGTTTTTTTATTTGATTAATGCGGTATATCAAATATATCTATATTACTATAAGGATAAGTAAATTTATAAATAACAAGTTGTTTATTGATAATCACTTGTACCAAATGTAACAAAATTATTCTTAAGTGTCTTAAAAAGGGATTAAAATTACAATGTTGTCCAAAAAATTATATTATATAGTAGTATAAATATAGATAGATTAAAATAACCTTAAATATAATAATGATAATTTAAATTTAATTAGAAAATGATGGAGTACAAGTATCTAAAGCTTAAAAGGGGCATAATAGGAATAAATCTTATGACATTACATATTAAAACTTGCAACTCTTCATATGTCATCTTAAAATTGATGTAAAATTACAAATCTAGCCATGGTTTCTCTATTATATAGTAGTATAAATAATATACAGTTAATCTGTATAAAATTAAAAATTAGTTATATTAAAAGCACGCTAATCAAGATTTTATATAGATATATCTTAATAAATGTTTTTTTTTTCTTTTTTAACTTTTTTAATTGAATCCTATTTCACTATTAATATTTGTATAACTCAAAACAATATAATTAAATAATTTAGTTAATAATAAAAACAGTTAAATTAAATAAATCAATATATAAAAACTAAAATAAATTATTAATTTACTTTCATAAAACAAAAGATTTAAATAAAATAATAAATTATTTTCGCCAAAACAATTTTAAAAGAAATTACTAAATATCGTTTTGTACTCTTAGTTGTTCATTTATTTTATTTTATAGTATAATGTTTTCTATCACAACTCGCAAGAATTTAACTCCAAATAAATGTATGAGAAAGAAATTAAATTATTGTATATTTATTATCTTTTACAAGGTCAACATAGTGGTCACAATATTAAATATGGTGGATCCTTGTATCAATTTTTGGGCTATTGCAAGTTTCTCGTGATCTTCTTGAATTTGAAGCAACATTTTCTTTTTGTTTATTGTAAAATTAATGAACCACTTTAATGTTTAGATTCCTCTGAACTTGCCATATCTACTGAATCTTCTAGTTCATCTGACAAAATGGTACTCAACAAAAAATATAAATATGTTGGATAGGTCAAAGTTATTTGGATAATGTATTATTATGGTATTAGTATTATATATTTATTACGGTCAAAGTTATATAAAATAAATTATATAACTTGTTGGTGTAATGTTTGGGTTCTAGCATCTTGCTATTAGTCTTTTAATAAGTATTTTTTGTGTTGTCCTTCACAAAAAAAAAATTAACCCCATACCAATCTGTTCAAGCGAAGCCAACCACATGTTGAAGTCATGGGTTTAATTTTCATTTATTAAAATATGTTTCAAGTGGGTTAATGATTTTGTCATGGTGGTTTTCGGACAAAGGGTTTCTCCAAAAATGATGAGCAGACCGGGTTATCAACGTTATATGTGTTCACCGGACGTGACTAGTATTTTGCCAATGTGTATACGCCAAAGTCAGGCTTATAGTATTCGTTGATCGTTTAAAACAATATATAAAACAAATTTATTGTAGAAGAAACTTAGTATTATAATAGATGGTAAATGGAGTGATAACTATAAAAAAACATTATTAAGAAATGAGTTGATATGGGTAAAACCGTGTTGCTTACGGGTGTAATTTAATTAAATATACTAAAATTATATAACATCAATTCAAGTTGGTGTTTTAAACTAGTTAACTTAAAATGCTTTCAAATGATTGAGTAGAGCCAATAACCATGTTGTTGCAATTGTTTGGTTTATGAAGGCATAGAGCTTTCGCTTATAAGTTGATATTTTTATTTAGTATCTTTGTGAGAGGCTATTTGAAATCCCTTACTCGATCAGAAGATGATGACCGGGTTAGGAGTTGTTCCAAAACTGACCGGGTAAGGAGCAAAATATGTATGGGTCAGTGATGTCGCACCAGGTCAGACTCGAAAGAGTGAAAATCAAACACGCTAACCGGCCAAAACGTTTGACCGGGTCAGTGGGTCAGACGTTTTGACCGGGTCAGAAACAAATCAAACAGCCCCTGACTCTCTCTGTATCTATGAATATCATGTATTGGTAATTTTCAAAATGTGTTAATAAATAAAAACCCTAGTTGCAACTAGTGAACGTAGGATTCACATTGAATCCGTACCATGTTAAATTCTTGTGTTCTTGCTTATTGCTTTCTTGTGTATGTGATTGTGTTTCCACTACGTAGATAGCTAACAAGTGGTATAAGAGCTAATGCTCAAATACCATGCGGTCTACCTCCCTATTTTTGGGGTTCGGGGCCGCCTATGTTTTTGGGTTTGTGGAACAGTGTTGTTACACAACACCAAAAAGTCGTCACCGTCGGTACCGCTGTCGTCACCACCATCGCTTAAATACACAACTGTTTCGTCGTTGTTTAATCGTTGATAAGGGTGTTCAAAAAAACCAAAATCCAAAAAAAAAAAAAAATTGTCATCAGATCTGTATCTGCACAAACCAATCCGAATCCTTATTTGAATATTTCGATTGGATCTCATCCGAATCCAAATTCCTTATTTGGATTTTAGATCGGATTTCAGATATCATAGTTTCTTTATTCGGGTTATTTGAATTATCCAGATATACGATTAATCCGAATAATAATTCAACTATGTTTCTAGCCCAATACTTATTACCCAACTATATATTATATTTTCAACTCAATACTCAAGAATCTTGACATATTCCAGTCTTCTAACCCTAAACAATTATACAATAATCGATTGTTATTCTAAATTAGATATTCTAATCTTCGGCTTCTATACACTTACCCATTATATTTTAATTTTGAATTTGTGTTTAAGACAAATTTGTATTTTCTAGTTCTATATCTTTTATTTTGATTTTATAATTATAAAATGTAAATATTAAAAAATAGCAAAAAAAGGAAAATTTATAATTTGGTTTATTTGGATAAACTCGGATTATTCCGATTTATCTGAATCCAATTTAAATTCAATTCAGATAGATTCGGATCGGATAGATATATCTGTATTTAGATCGGACCAGATATCAGATAGGGTCAAAAAAAAATTCAAATCTGAATCATCTGATCCAATCCAATGAACACCCCTAATCACTGCCACTGTCATGTGGATCAGTTTTACTTTGTGATTGTTGATCAAAGCTTGTTGTATTTGTAGCTTAATTGAAAAACATGACATGAAAAAACTACCCCAACAACCCAAAACCGATTAAAACGAATGTTATTCAAGTCTGGTTTTGGGTAGACTTTCAACGCTAGAAAACCCGAATAACCCTAACTTGTTAAATTGAAACCCGATCAACACCCTAGATAGAAGTACCAAGTTGTTTGTTTATCTAACTTTTGGCTTGTTATCAACTGTTCGATGTGTCAAGTTCTTCAATTTATCTTTATTTGCTATAGTGTATGAAGACGAGAAGACTGTGATCAAAAAGTTCAATTGTATTGATTTTAGTTGGTGGAAAATACAAATATAAGCATTACTTTGTCAAAAAGATTAGGCTATGGTATTGAAAAAGAAACCAGAGAAGATGAAGAAAACTGAAGAAACAGTTTGAAATTCCAACAACAAGAAAGCTAGAGCGACTATTATGTTGTTCAAAGAATCCTTCAAAAGATTATCACCCACCCAAACCTCAAACCAAAAATGAACCCAACATGTCTCCATAGAGTGTCAATTAAGAAAAATGATAACTAGAATGAAACAAATCATAGTATAAGGTATAAATTGTACATATAACTAAACTTGAGGGAGCTTATAAAATAAAGAAAAAAAATCATGCTAGAAGGAAAATCTATGCATTAAGAGGTTTTACCCTAAACTTCGCCGTATTGTTTTTAATAATATAATAAGCTCTCACTATGTATTTTTTTCTAGTTGTGGGTGCAGTCCCAATTGAGAAACAAATAGGTGAGCCCGAGTAAAATAACACCTATCATTTGAAACAAATTTGTACATTTACCGTTAAAAAAAATACCTTCTCACGCAGGGACGCATATTAGTCGGTCGCTTGAGCAATAAGACTAAGTGGATAATATGATTAGTCCATGAAGTTCATACCTCAAACTTGAAAAGGCTTTAAATTCATTCTTACAAGTTTTTTCAAGGGTATTTTATCTTGTTAAAATGATGATTAAAGCAAATATTTCCGATCCATCAATACTCAAATAAACAGACTTAAGCAAGTAACTTTACGCTACCCAATTGAAGATTAATATTATAGGTTTCAACTTTCAGTAGTGTTTAAATCTTACCTTTCCTTCTTCTCAGTCGTTATACCATACATGCGTATTTTTAAAACGCTGAAGGAAAATAAATCAATCCAAAACATCAAACTATTTTTTGGTTATTATTTGGGGAAAATAAGATTACATTATTACCATCAAACCGGTCGAATCCGACTAATCAAACCCTTAATCCCTTGTTGAGTTGTTTATTTCCTCAAGTTGGGTCATTTCTTGTTGAAAGCCCAATTTATTTATCCTTTAATTTTTACAGTGTTATGGGCCTGGATCATATAGCTTTTTCAGGTTTGTGGTAGTTGCAAATCAATTCATACTAATGGGCTTAAAGTTTGCTATCCTCAGTGGCCCAGTTTCATTTCTAAGAGGAGCCCATTTTTTGTTCAATATATAATTAAATCGTATATTTTAGTTGATCAGAAATACATAAAAAATCAACGTCAGCATGTTTGTTCACATGAGGTTGGAATGGGAAAATCATGTGTCATGGTATAGTTGTACTTGTTTTAGCCTTTTAGTGTCCGGTTATAATAATTGCAAACTTATAAAAATATGTCGTTTAAATACAAAAAGTAAAGTTTATTGATGTAAAAGCAAAAGTAGAAGTGTACAAATCAAGTTTTTCAAAGTAAATTACGTTACAAAATGTGAGATGTGCTCCCGAGCCACGTTATAAGCCCATAAATTTTTTTTATTTATTATTGAATCTTGACTTCGAGACAATTTATCTTTTAACGACTTGCAATATTTCAAGTTAGTGTGATTTTTTAAAGTTGTGTTTGCATCTGTTGTAGAAAATTTACTACAAAACTTGTAGCGAGCCACGTCATCTCATATAAATTGAAGTTGCACCAAATTTCTTGGTTTCTTTTCATAGAAATAACTCGAACCACCATATTGTTTGAAAATGCATCCCAACCAACGAAAGATTGCGCACTTATTTAAGCTGTTTAAGAGTTTTTTTTTTCCAATGTTAGGAGAATATTGATGTATTTTTTTTTTAGATTTTTGAGAATATTTTTAAGTGTTGTGATTAAACCAAAACACATTTTACATATTTATACTAGCCTATGGGGTAAAATGGTAAAAAAAAAAAAAAACAAAACAAAACGACAAAAATTAAAATTTTTTTAGCCTTTAACAGTTAAAACTACTATATTACCATTAGTTATGGGTAGGCTTTTTTGTTAAATCGATTTGGAAACTAGTTTGAAAATTATAAGGATTATACAAGAGGCTGATGCACTCAAAACAGTCAGGGTATCTCCTGCATGCATGCACCTTATGCATGGTAGAAGTTACTTCGGAAGTTTTACACACTACAAGAAAATTACACAAGTGTAAAATCTTCCGAAGCCAAAACACAATTTCTTCCGAAGCCAAAGATGAAGTCTTCCGAAGCCTCAAAGTTAGAAGACTAATTTCTTTCGAAGACAGAGAAGACATGCTCTCTGTGATTAACAACTTTTCAGAAAAGCTGACCAACTTTTCGCTGTCACTCTGCAGGCTCACCAACTTTACACAAGTTGGTGAAAAGGTCCATGCTTTAGGAAGCTATAGATTAAGGTCTTGAGTCTGTAACTTTCTACTCTATGTACTTTTATCCTTTTTGTATTACAATAGGATATGTCATAGTCATATGTCAAAAGGCAATCTGTCTTTTGACTTTTCATTGATCTTGTTGTCTGGATTAGTGATTCCAGCTGGCTTTCAAAGTATGGCCGGTTGTAGGATTTAGTATAAAGTATCTCAGGTTCTTGTATTTTATTTCTATGCTTTGTAACACTTGTAATAGAACTTGAGAGCAATATACATCTTTCTTGAAAACCAATATCTTGTTCTTAAGCTTTCTGTCTCTTGTTTACTTGTGTTATTCTAGTATCATCTTATCCTGCCAGCTCCCTATTTGATCTGTTAAGTGTTCCAAGACTCTCCTCATTGTGAAAACTGAGTTGCATTGAACCCCTTCTAACGGTCCTGCAAAAATAGAACCAGGTTTTAAAACAGGTGTTGGTGGCGCAACCCAACAGGGATACAAACCTGTATAGGAACCTGCGATTCAAATTGGGGTGGAATCGGTTTTACCAAACCGTCATGTTTAGTGGAATCATGAAATTAAGAAAGTAATATGTATGTGAACTTCTCCTATACATATGTATGTTTTGTATATATCATATATGTGTGCATAGTGTGGAATGATCAAAAGACAACCACTGATTTATGAGAAAAGGCCGTAAAAAACACATCTGCGTAATTAAATATTTTATAAATTATTTATTTTTAATTATTGTCTAAAGTGTATTTGAGTAAATTTGTACTCTATTATTTTAGCTATCTAAATTGTTTAATATATTTATGATGAAATGAAGATGATGACACAATGAGTTTATATATATATATATATATATATATATATATATATATATATATATATATATATATATATATATATATATATATATATATATACATATATATATAACTTGTAAGAACTTGTATGGGTTACATAAGTGTACCCATAGTTTTACATACGTATAACTTACTGTTTTCATAGTTTTATCATATCTTGTGGTTTTCCCGTGAACGTTACTCTATATATATACACACATATATGTGTTTGTATTGAAAAACAATGTTTAACAAGTGTGATGCATGGTTGTAAACAACATTGAGGACTAAAAAAAAAATATGGCTCAGTTACGGTAGTTTTGCTAGCCATTTAGCTTGGGGGCAACAACTCATGGATGCAATGATACGTCTAAACTATTAGAACAATGTGTTGAAGAATGAAAACTTTTTAGAACAATATGTTGAAGAATGAAAACTTTGGTATTGTAATTGGTTTGAAGCACAAAGCAATGTGTCAAAATATGTATAATATCGTACAAGTTTGATGTATTATTGTAATGTGTTTTGAGATAGACGTTTTATCACTGTGTGTCTGGCTTTGCAAGTTTGAGTTAATATTAGTACATTTAAATCACCGTAACGGTGCATGCAACTTTATTGGTTTGTATTCTACTTTCTTATCATTCAAATAGCATGATTTTTAACTTTGGCACTCGAAAAAAGAATAAACTTCACATACTACAATTAAAAAAACAACAATAAAAGATGTAACAAATAGCGCTACACTTCTGAGAAGCAAAAAGACACACACTTTATATGCAAATATATATGATATTACAATTCAATTCTTTTATATTACCGATGGTGCATAGATTTTATGATAACATTCGGAAAAAATGATGACACGTCAAAGAAACAAATTTCATACAAGAACCCATAACCATTGTAAAATAAAACTTCATGACCAAAGAAATCGAACCTAAATATTGTCATCATTCATTCCAAAATAGAATCAAATCTGTATACTTATCATCATTGGTTCAATTGTGATTATACGGAAAATCATTATAATTATCATTATCATCATCATCGAGAATATGCTTTTGTAAATAAGAGAAAGGAAGAAGAAAAGAAGGCATAGAGTTTCGTTTTGTTATTTGAAACGACAACCTTAATAGAGTGAAAATATGGATTTTTACTAAATTTGAAATAAACAATAATTATATGTAATTATTATTAATATATTTACTAAATAATGGTTGTGATTTTCATGATTAAAATCTATAAAACTATCTTATCTTCAAAGATAGATTTAGAGATTTCAATCTACAGAGTTTTAGAGATTTCAATCTACAGGTTTTAGAGCGCAGATGATGTTTCAGTTCAAAGGCTTCAAAAGTTGAGTCCATATGTCTAGTTCATTAATGAGAAGCTAAGTCCGAGGGCTCTAAAATCTATCCAGATATTTTGATGTATCGAGTCTAAGGTTTAAATATTTTTAATCAGCTTCTAATCGTTCACTAAATCAATTAAAATGCTATTAAACACACTTAATACAAAATTATTTTTTACATTTAATTCAGTTAAAAAAGTTCCTTGTATTTTTAACTATCAAGCTAAGCCGTCTACCTCAATTGAGAGAAACTAAAAACAAACAAAAGACCTCTAAATCACCAAAACAGGCACCAACAGAATTTCCAAAGCTAAACGGATCCTTTTAGCAACAAGTTTTAGGTGTAATTTTAGACGCTCGAGTATTTTCCCGTAATACATAGTACTTTGACTGTTTTAGCTTGAGAGATGGATGTGTTTTTTCAAAGGAGACACATGATTCGTGTTAAAAGACCCATATTAAACACAAATCCACATCACCACTTCTCCTTTAATTCTTGTTTTGTTTTCATTGTTTTAGTTGTAAAAAATACTGTAATTTGTTTTATATTTTATATTATTCTTTGTTTTGTTTTATTATTATAAACAACATGTTTTGGGATGGGAGGTTGGATTTAATGGCAAAAAGAAATTCCCTTTAACATTAAATGTTCGAGTCTCTCCAATGTCGGATTGATATAAATTACATATGATATAGAGTTAGAAGTATGTTATATCGGTTTGCCGTCCAAAAAAAAAAATAAACACAAAAGGAAAAGCATAATTTGTATTGCTTCTTTTGTGATTTTATCTAGAAGTAAATTCCTTTCTTTTTCCCCTTGTTGGCCTCAAAATGTAAAAGACCACACACATGGGCATGTGAGTCCTCAAATTTGAATCCCATCAAATCATTGGTGCTTGTATTTGTGCTCTAGTAACACATAGAGTAAACAAAACAAACAAACATATCTATTGAAATTCCCACTTATATACTAACTAGTGTTTTCTCCCGCGCTACGCGCGCGGGAGTTTGGTTGTTTTTCTCTGTCTTACGCGACCGTGACTTTCTTCGTTGTCGGGTTGGCTCATCGGAAACTATAAAAACGTATACCGATACCAGTTCGATTAAATACCGAATGCCAATACTAATGTTTGACGCAAAAAACACAAAAAATAAACTTTTGTGGTCAAAAAGCAAATATATAAAATTTTGTTGTAGCACCTCACTTGCCTTCATCATAAAAAAAACAAAAGAATAATCCTAGTTAGGACTTGGGTTTTAATATCAATTTGTAAAAAGATGTGGCCAATATATTAAAAACCAAACTTCACCCGCGTTACGCGTGCGGAAGTCTGGTTGTTTTCCTCTGTCTTATGCTACCGTGACTTTCTTCGTTGTCGGGTTGACTTATTGAAAACCACAAAAGCGTATACCGATACCGGTTCTGATAATATCGAATACCGATACTAATGTTTGAACCCAAAAACACAAAAAAATAAACTTTTGTGGTCATAAAGCAAATATATAAAACTTTGTTGTTAATCCTAATTACAATTTGGGTTTTAAATACATTTTTATAAAAATATGTGGCCAATATATTAAAAATCAAACTTCTAAATATATTTTGTAAAATTATGTGGCAAATACAGTGAAGTTGTTTTTTAATATATATTGTAATTGGTAATAATAAAATGAAACAACATTAATTCTATCTTAACAGATAAAGATGTATAGATTCTCTCTTTAAAAACCTTTCTTTATTATTTTTATATAAAATACATAAAATATAAGAAACCTTTAATGTAAAAATTAATCGTTACCATTATTATTTTCACTTGATCTATATATTTGGCATGATTTGAATATTGATGGTCCTCTACTAACTCGTTTTCGTCCGAACTCGCCACCGAACTTGATAGGAAGTAGACCACAATTTTTTATGTTCACATTCCACACCTCTATTTTAATTGAGTGGCCATAAAGAGAACCGTGATTCATCACGAGGTTTGTTGCTTCTAGAACCATATATTACATTATGATAATTGCATATATTCCCTTATAAAACAAATTAATTGTATATTTACTTAATTTAAAATTAAAATTACATATATCCCCTTCTTTAATCTTTTTAATTGTATATTTACCCAGTTCACAATAAAAATTGCATATATCCCCTTCCTTAATGAAAAAATTTACAAATTTACCCATTGATTTATTTTTATTAAAATAAATTCTAAATTGACAATGTTACCTTTGTCTTTACCAAAACTATAATTTTTTTTAAATTTTCATAAACACCCATTTTTAGTAGATATTTTTATTTCTATATTATTTTTTTGTTTTTTAATCATGTTTCGCTAATGAGTGTTTATAGTTTCTTGAAATTTTTTTTCCTTTTCCTTGTGTTTTTTTAAAATTTTATTAATCTATATTGAGTCTATTTTTTTATCAAGCTTTTGGAGTAACGATAAAATGCAACACAAAAACCGAACGTTTAATTTATTAAAAAACCAAAAAATTCATGACAAATAACAATCACAAACAACCATGAATAAATAGTCATTATATTATCTATATTAATAAAAAGTCAAAATGGGTAAATTTGATATTTTTGTCATTAAAGGAGGGGTTATATATAATTTTAGGTTTAAGTTGGGTAAATATGCAATAAGTAGATTAAAAAAGGGGATATATATAATTTTGGTTTTAAATTGGGTAAATATGTAATTAACAAAATATATAAATGGATATATGCAATTGCCCCTATTACATTTTGTATTTTACATAATAAAATACTAAAACACTTTAGAGTAGCCGTATCATGATGTAAAATAAAGATGTTATATTAGTTTTTGGATGTAATAAAATACTTAAGAATTTATAGTCCGTGGTATCATTGTATGAAGTAAAGATATTCAATTACAAGTGATTGAGAGTTTTGGTTTTATTAGACGCAATTTGGGAGTATTTAAAGCTTGTCATTTAATGAAAGAAAGTTAAAAAAAAAAAAAATATTGCAACTAAATGTTTTATTTAGGGGAGATGGAGTGGAGTCCGAGAAATATCCAGGAAAAAATGAGCTTGGGTTGGAACACCACGTCTCCAGACCTAATTTTTTTCATTTTTATTTTTGCCAATGCCCCGTGAAACTTTTTCTTTAAAAAAAAGAGGAAATGAAGAAAAACTAGAACGACATCATATAAAACTGGAAGAACTGAAAAAACGAAACGGTTGCTAGTAGCCTTACTAGTTCTTGATATAAGTTTAAGTGTTTTTAAATATGTTTTGCTATATACAGTTTCTTTGTTTTATATATATGTCTCATCAGTGCTATCACATGGTGCTTTGTAAGTTTCAATACGTAACGACACGAATCAAATCTTTTAGATGCTTAGAGTAAACTCTAGAATTTGTGAGTTCAATTATAGTTTTCTCTTTAATATTTTGTGAATTAAAGGCATAACAAGAGCAATATAAGAATTTAACAAATAAAGAATTAAACAAGTATCAACTGAGCAATTAAGAATTCACCAACAAAATTTTTTTGTTTATCAAATAATCTTAATAGTTGGTACTAAAAGCTATAACATAATCAGAATCAGGCAATCAATAATATATACTAGCTTACAATAAAAGGTTCAAAAAAAGTAACCATCAAATAAAACTAGATAAACCTCATTAATTGTGTGATGACGTAATAGTCTAAACACCGTATCAGATATTGCCCGTTTTGGAAGCGAACACACCTTTAGGTGACCATCTCTTATGTTTTTAAAACACGTCTGATACATAAAGCTATCTAGCCCTACATAAGAAGACTTTCATTTTCCTTTCCAACCGATGTGGGATTTACATTCTCCCCCACTAGGAGAACAACGTTTTCACTGGCACATTAATAGCATGGCCTGACTCTAATACCGTCTGTAACAGCACATGCAAACTATACCAAGATATTTTCTGTGTCATCCCCGATGGGTTGCACATCCAGAAACTCACGGTTTTTTTTTTTTCACCCGACGAGTTGCTTGCACAGGCAAAACGTGTCTTGAATAACATAGGCTGATAGTATATCGTAATACTAACGTCCACTTCCAATAGGAGCTAGCGGTGGAATTAGCTTGACTAATCAAGCGCTTAGAGAAACTATGCTGCAGAAGTTACTAAAGCGATACAAATTGCAATACATGCAGTTGTTTTCGAGCTAAAGGAAATAAACAGAGGCCCCAAACAACATGATCAGGGCCCGACACTTGAAAGAAATGTAGCTAATGATTTAAATAGCAAAACTAGAAGGGATGATGAGAACACTATTACAAAGAGTAAGGCATATGGAC
>CM046460.1:18509861-18572361 GCA_025506415.1 Flaveria robusta | reverse complement strand
AATTTCTAAATTGATTAACTAAGGTCAAACAACATCCTTCTACTCTAATAAAAGAGTAAATGGGGGTGCCACGTGTCAACACCACAATCATTCTGAGAGAAATTTCCCGCCTCTCTCTCCTATTAAATAATTACCTTAATTATTAATAATATTATTTTAATACTTTTTAATATTTAATAACTTAAGAAAGAAATCTATTTATTAAGGTTATTTCTAAATAAATTGATATTTTTAAAAAGTCAATTTAAAAAAAAAATAATAATCAAATTTGGAAGTTGTAATAAGAAAATTTTTAAAAATGACATTTTTATACGGTTTGTCTTAAAACAAAATGTTTATTTAAAAAAAGTTGTAAAAACAAAATGTTAAAAAGTTAATATCATTATTTTATTATTTCAGTCATATCATATCTTATAATATCATTTTATAATTAATAAATTTATTATATTAATATTTTATTTATTCAACCTGTGTAATACACGGGTTTACTAAAGTTAGTTATGGCTCATATGAAAATATGAAATCATCGACTTTATATTCGATTGTTTCAACCTTATCTAAACATACGTTGTATAAATCACTCACTTTACATGTCATCCCCATCAATTTCGTGCTTGTATAAAACAAAGTAACACCTAAAACAAAAGGTCATATACATGACTATATTTGCACTCTCTAATCTTGAAAAAAGACACTGATATTTTGACAACCATATATTTTTTCCTCGATAATAGTTTTCTACAAGAACTTTTTTTTATCTATATATAACACATAATGAATAATGAATTCACACTTGCAAGAATTTAAAACCACATAGTTTTTATAGAGGTGGTTTTCAATACAACTAGACCAATAAAATCACAATACCTTCACTAAATTCTTAAAAGCTAGTGTTACATATCAATTATATAATATGATTCAGGATTACAAAATGACTAAAATAGGTTTTAAAAGGATCCAAGATTATATTGTTTTATGTTGGAAAAGGACTCTAAATGTGCAGTTAGAAGAATGGTAAGCTTTAGAGGGCAAAGAGTTAAGTTTCAGTTGCTCAAAGATTGAGTACATTTATTACAACTTTAGTAGAGCAAGCGATGATGACGACATCAAAATCATCAGTGTGATAAGTCATATGATAGAGGAATGGTTTGCATGCCCACAAACGTTGGACATCCATGAATATATGTAGATGAGATAAATACACAATAATACATAAGTTATACAATGGAATACAAAGAGTTTAATCTAGTCTAACATCCCCCTCAAGCTGAACGGTGCCGGACCCAGACGAAGTTGAGAGCAGAAAAACTCAAATTGAGGCTTGCTAAGACTTTTGGTAAATATGTCTTCAACCTGAAGCTTGGTTGGAATAAATTTTGTGTGTTGCTTCCCAGAGTGAACAAACTCGCAAATAAAATGGTAATCCAAATCAATGTGTTTGGTTCACTTGTGAGACACCGGGTTTTGTGTGAGGAAGAGAGCACTCTTGTTATCACACAATAGAGTTGGTCTGTCGGGAGGTAAAGCATGTAGTTCACGTAATAAGTGAGTCACCCTTATGATTTCCGCCGCCGTGTTCGCCATAACGTGATATTCGGACTCACAAGTCGAGCAAGAAACAGCTGGTTGTTTCTTGGCACTCCAAGAAACAAGGTTACCCCCTAAAAAAATTGAGTAACCGTACATGGATCGTCTTGTTTCAATACACACCTAGCCTAGTTGGCATCCGAGTAACCACTGATAGCTGGGCGAGGAGCTTTAGTGGAAGAGAGGCCAAAGGTGACCGTACCTTTAACGTACCTTAAAATGCATTTAACTCATCAAAAGTGATCAATAGTAGGATGTTGTAGGAACTGACTGACTTGGGTGACAACATAGGATATACATGGGCGGGTAATGGTTAAGTATTGTAAGGCACCTACAAGAGAACGATAGAGAGTTGTATCTTGAAAAGGTTTTCCGGAAGAAGTAAGCATTTCATTAGTAGCAAGAGGAGTGTGTATGGGTTTGGAACCAAGTAAGTCAGCACGTTTAAGTATGTCATGAGCATACTTAGACTAGGACAAGAAGAGACCATTGTCAGTGTGGGTCGCTTCAAGACCAAGGAAGTAGCCAAGTTGACCAATATTTTTGATTGCAAACTCAGCATTCAATCTTTTGATGAAAGACTTCTGGACCAAGTGATTATTACCGGTGAGAATTATGTCGTCTACGTAGACCAATAAATACATAATATAAGATTCATTTTTGAACACAAATAAGGATGTGTCGAACTTGCTGCATGCAAACCCATTTTGTAGAGGGAAATTACTTAGACGATGAAACCAAGCTCGCGGGGCTTGCTTTAGGCCATAAAGAGCCTTGTTTAACCGACATACGTGATCAAGAAAGTGTTGGTTAACGAATCCAAGAGGTTGTTCCATATAAATAGTTTCATTGAGATATCTAAGAAAAAATGCAATATTCATATCGAGTTGGTGCAGCCTCCAACTAGTAATGATAGTGAGAGATAAGACCACACGAATGGTGGAGGCTTTCACCACAAGGCTGAAGGTGTGGAAAAAATCAATGTTAGGTATTTGAGTAAACCCCCGGGCTGAAGGTGTGATAAGTCATATGATAGAGGAATTTGCATGCCCACAAACATTGGACAACCATGAATATATAGAGATGAGATAAATACACAATAATACATAAGTTACGCAATGGAATACAAAGAGTTTAATCTAGTCTAACAATTAGGCTAAGCGGTGCCGCATGCAACTTACTTCAAGTATTTCGAATCGTATGTATAAGGCGATGGAGAGATGCATACTAAATTTAGGTAGGATGGTTTGGGTTGTTGGTGGGCTAAGAGCCATTATGTGATAGGAACTTTAAGACCAAGATAAATGGAAAATTTTATAAAGTTGTGCTATGCCCAACTATGTTATATGTAACATATTGTTAGGCAATCAAGAAGACCCAAGTGCGCAAAATGAAAGTAGTAGAGATAGAAATGCTGACGAGTCTACGACCAGCAACAACAGTTTAGCACCATCAACAACAATTAGAGATCATCGGTTAGAGACTTAGTGTTTAATACTTTTAAATTTTAATTGTTTTCAGCATTCAACATCCAACCAAAACCATCTTGAGTGCTTAAGACTTTTGAGTTTTAATTTTTAAAGTTTACTAAATTTACATAATTTAGATACTTAAATGGCATTCATGGAATCAACGGCTAATCAAGGTACAAAATAAAACTCGAATGATATCGGTTGGGAATATGGGAAGTTGGGTGATGCAAATAAGTTAGATAAAGTGCAACGTAACTTGTGTGATAAAGTTATGTTTGGGGGGTTTATAGATTAAAACATCATATTACGGGCATAGAAGGAAATGTTGCGAGTTGTAAAAAAGCAACAAAAGATTATCAACTAAGAGTTCAAAATGCACTTAAATGAGATTTAAAAAAAAAAAAAAAAAAGGCTAAACAAGATAGTGATGAATCATTGAGAGCCAAGATGAACATTGGTTAAGAAAATTTGGACCTCAATAATTTTTTTGGTGACTTAAAGGAACCTCGATCTTTTGGTTGTTCGGATAGATTTGCAACATCTAAAGAAAACATGGTCAAAGAAAATAGCAAACAAAGTAACCTTAACAATGTTGTTAGAAAAGAAAAAAATAATTCATGTTAAAGAATACATTTGTAAATTGGCATATGAACGTGCTATTCCATTTCATGCTTTTGAAATGGATAGTTTCAAAACATTTTTAGAGGCGTTTGGTCAATTTGGACCTAATATAATGCCTCCTACTCGATATGAGATGGAAGATATCTTTTAAAAAAAGGGTTGAAAAGACTAAAGCATCTTTGAAAAAGTATGAAGAAGAATGAAGATATATAGGATGTTTTATTATGACTGATGCATGATCCGATAGAACAAGAACTATTATGAAGTTGTGTGTCAATTCAAAGCTAGGTACTATTTTTTTGTCGTCTAAAGAATGATTGGATGAAGGACACACAAGTGAAAACATATCTTAGTATGTAGATAAGTGTATTGAAGAGGTTGGTCCTAAAAGTATCGTTCAAGTTGTGACCAATAATGCATCTAATAATATTGATGCATAAAAATGTTGAAGGAAGAAAAGACCAATAATCTTTTGGACATCGTTTGTGACACATACCATAAATCTTATACTTGATGGTAGTAAATTTAATCATATTTAGATTTATAACTTTATTTGTTAGTGACCTACTTATATTTATACCTTTATTTGTTTTTAAAGTTATTGGTGGATTACCAAGGTACAAGAAAAGTCTCGATCAAGCCAAAAACTAGCGGTGTTTATTTATTATCATCTCAAAACATTGGCCATTATTAGAAAATATACAAAAAAAGGAATATTGTGTGACCGGGAGTTACAAGATTTGCTTTGGGATTTCTTACTTTACAAAGTTTGTTGGAAAAAAAAGGTCTCAACTAAGACATATATTTTCTAGTGAAGAAGGAGAGAAGTGTAGGTTTTCAAAGACGGTTAAAGGGAAATTCGCCTTTGCAACGGTTATGTCCCTCATTTTCAAAGCGGATTGGAAGCTGTCAATGGATTTTATATATAGTGAGCTTAAAACGGCAAGAAAAGAATATTATCAATGCTTTAAATAATAATAAAAATGCATATGAGCCTATTATTGATATTATCTCAAAAAAGTCATTGAACATGCTTGATACTTGCCTACATTTGACGGCCTATATTTTAAACCCATATTATTTTTATGATAATCCGAAGATTCGAGATGATTTAGATGCCAATGATGCGGTGATTGATTTGGTTGGTGTTTTATTTCCCGAAGACTATGAAATGCAACACATCATCTTATCAATTGAGTTGCCAATCTACAAGAGTAAGTAAGAAAAACTTGATCATCCAATCGCACTTAAAGGATGTGAAGTCAACGATGATAATTTGATTAGGGTAATGCAAAGTTTTAAAGATAACAATATTGTTTATTTAAAATTTCATATTTGTCGTATTAATATATTATGTTTATTTTAACCTTGTAGCAAATTGGTGGGAAACACATGTAAACTCAAATTCAAATTAAAAAAAAAAAAACTATGAGGATACTTTCTTTGACTACATGTTTATTCGGATTTGAAAGAAATTGGAGCATGTTTGAAGGGGTTAGTGACTTTTAATATATATATATATAACTTAAATTTTATATTGAATGTAATTTATTTATTGTTTATTTGAACTATTTAAGTATATACAAAAAAAAAGGAAATAGACTAGAGGCGACTCAAATGAATAACCTTGTTTTTGTATAATTTAATGCAAGTTTGATTGAAAGAAACAAGAAAAGAAAGATGAGAAATCATAAAATACTTATAGTGAAGGATATCAGAGGAGGTAAAGAATGGATTGTTGATGGTATAGATGAAGAATTTGAGTCGTGGGTACTTTGGGATGTGGTTAGTGATTCCACGGGTGTTGATGAGGTTTTATGTAATCGAGACAAGTGCTAGAATAAGTGCTAAGACAAGTGCATTAAGGGAACTATATGATGAAGAATTCGAGTCGGAGGATGCTAAGGAATTAGATGAAGATGTTGAATACGAGTCGGGTGGTGTTCAAATCATTGAACAATACGGACAAGACGATGATAAATTTTAAACTATTTGATCTTTGAAGTATCTGAACTACTATGTTTTAATTTTTTTGTTTTGAACAATTTGATCTTTGAAATACTTGATTGTTATTTTTATGTTTAATTATTTATGTTTGAAGTATACTAATCTTAATTATATATAATTGATATTTTTTCAATGATTATTTTATTAGTTGAGACTGAACATATATTTATTTTGATAATATTCCCTTAATCAATTCTTGTGGAAGGGTACTTTTGAGGAAATGGTAAAAGAATATGTCATTCTTTGTACCGATTCTTTAGGTAGAAATAGTACTTTACTGTTTTTTGTGTTTCCACATTATTCTCTGTAAAGCTATATATAGCACTTATCTATACTTACCGGCAGGTGATGATAGTCGGGGATCAGGCGATGATGATGGTGGCGGCGGCTTACCGGCAGGTGAGGGTGTGAGCCGGTGGTGGTTCACGATGGAGATGAGGAGATGAGATGACATTGTTGTGGTGTGTATATATGTGTGTGTGTGTATATATATATATATATATATATGTACTATTAATATAATATATCAATTGGGTCCCACATATATTAATAATATTTTAAGTGTTTTGTCTTTTAGTCAAGTGTAGAAATGACTTTTTACACTCACTTGACTGAGAAATTTAACAGAAGTTAGTGTTGAGGACCAATCGTGTTACGCTTTGGTAAACAGTTGGGACTAAATCTGTAATTTCTCAAAAGTTGGTACCAATATTGCAATATGAGCAAACCACATGGACCAATCGTGTAATTAACTCTACTTTTTATAACAGTAATCTTGATCCCCAAAAGCAATGTATTATTTTGAATATATACCGGGAATAATTATATGTGGTACTTTATCTCATTATTTCGTATTAAGAGAAGAAACATATTAAGATGGCATAAAATGGGAAAAGATGGTATTTTTATCTCATTGTTGTGTTTATTGTATCATCCAATTTCATTTTTTCTATGAATGAATAAGGCTTATTATTGCAACTGGATAACCGACCCTTTTATAGGAGCCCAAATGGTCAAACCCACCTTAATGGGCTCGTATATTATGAGCAAGCAAAGTAGTTTCGTTTGGGCTAACGTGCCCATAAGGCCAGCACTATAGTCTATACTTACTGGGCCTGGACTTCAAATGTGGTTTCAAACTTACCTCGTCACTATTCACAAATACCAAGTTAGCATCTATAGACTATAATATATTTAAAGCTTGACCGTAATATCATTGTTCTATGTAAACTTGATAACTAAAGAATTATCATTTTTCTTTAAGTTTTGAAGACAGATGACAAATTATTGTTTCTTGAAAAGTAGAGAACAAAGATGAAAATTTTGTTCCCAGAAGTGTGTATAAGTGATAAAATTATCATTTCAACAGACAACAGGCAGCGTTTCTTTTTTATTATATCTCTTTGTTCAGAGTTTCTCACCAAGTTATTATTGATCTACAACGCATTCGAAGACGATGTTGTTGGGTATGGCAACAACCAACTCAAAAATCAACCGATAACAAAGCAGCCTTGGTATAAGACCAATTAGAACAGCCAGCAACCAGCTTAGCTCTTTTGATCGTGTGGGTTTGAAGACTAAAAACGGATGATGGACTAGGGATGAGCATTTGGTACCCAGTACACGTACAGGTACCCATACCGCAACTGGTACCGAAAATATGTATAAGGTACAGGTACGGATACTTGATTTTCTTATATTTCGGGATCGGTACTGACCGGTACCGGTACCGGTACTTTACCCAAAAGTCCCGTGTAGTCCCTCTAGTACCCGAATACGAATATGTTATTTTGGAATATTTTTAACCCCGTCAACTAGTATTCTATTTTGACTTTTGAAGGTAATTATTATTATTTTTTTAATATCATTCTTCTTACTTCACTACAATGTCAAGAGATATATTATTTATGATTTTAATAGAAATGAATGGTGGACTAGTGTATGAATTGAGTTAGCAGTAAATGAGAAAAGTAAATAAACTATCATTTTATGTGAATACTTTTTTGATATTTTACTTTGTTTAGTTATTATAAACTTTTAGAGGTATCGGGTACCAAACATGTACTGGGTAACAAGTACAAAAACAGGTACTAGGTACCGTAACCAAACATACACCATGTAGTAAGCCTTAAAAATAATGTTGTGTAGGCGACGGGTACCAAAGAGGTACTAGGTACCGAAATACCAGTACCGTACCGGTACCTATACCCATATACCAAATTCGGTACCGGTACCGGTACTCGTTTTTTATAAAATTCGGGACCGGGTACTTTCGGTAACGGTACCGGTTTGATACAGGTTCGGTACCGAGCACATCCCTATGATGGACATCTTTGGTCAAAATCTTTTATGGCCATTCACTCTACTAGTAAAACATGGCTTTTTCGTTAGGGCTGTTCACGAGCCAAAACGAGCCGAACCGAGCCGAGCCGTACCGAGCCGAGCTAACAAACGAGCTAAACCGAGCTGAGTTCAGCTCATTTTCATACCGAGCCGGCTCGGTTCAGTTCAATTTAAAACCAAGCCATTTCGAGTGAGCTTTTTCCGCGCGAGCTTAGAGCAAACTTCCGTGAGCTATTTGGACGAACCTATTTCTCGTTCACAAAAAAACTAGTTTGACCACTTACTACGGTGTTCCCACTGAACCCTAAGTACCCACATGGTGAACCCGTGGATGCCCCTTCCCCCTCGAATCGATTTGACGCTTCAACAACAGGATCATTAACTCATTGGATGTCATCAAATCTACTTTTTTTGTTGGTGAAAGTTAGGAAGCAGATAACATTGATCGGCTTCGTTTGTGTAATTTGTTTTTAATATTGAACTTTCCAAGCTTCCTTTTTAGTAAAACGAGCAAAGCTACCCACGCGTTGCGGCATGATCACATGTAGCGATGCCTTTCTGAAATTTGTTACCCGCGGTGCGGCATGGACAATGGTTGAACATCTGAGAACTTCGTTATGTGAATTGTGACTGTGATATGAACGGGGTTTATTGCATAAAAGAAATAAGAAAGACACATTCGCATAGGTTATAACCAACGTCAAAAAACGTTGTCACAAACCCGGTTACAATAGTTAAATCGATGTGGTTAAGTACATAAGAGGGAGCGTATGAAATTGAACATGCGTACGGAAACCAAACCGTAGGATTAGAAACACATCGAAAGTAATGAAAAAGCTTTCGAGTTCACAAATTCGATATTTTTACACGCATGTTGCAGCATAATTATTTAAATAAAGCAAATCTAATGTAAAAGAATAGGAAAAAAGTAAAAGAAGAAGCACATAAAAATAAAGGTTGAGCGCAGGATTTGAACCTACGACCCACCTAATAATGTGGAAAGCCTTAAGAAGCCGACAAAAGCCATTTGCTCTAGCCTCTATTAGTGGTTATCTTTTGAAACAAAATATATAACCAAGAAACTTTTCTGGAAAAAGGAAAAGAAAAATCAAGTTTGAAGCACCGACCTTTGCGATTAAGTTATATATAATTCTAGCAGTTAAAAAAATTATGTTCATCATTTCTTAAGGGTCGTTTGGTTTGTGGAATTCACTGGAATTGAAATTGGAATGACTTGTCCATCATCTTTCAAAATCATTCTTCTTTCACCAAAATAATTTTAAAGATAAAATCATTGTTCAATATTCAAAGTTCAAAAACAAAATAAAGCTTCAAACAACAAAGTCTATTTCATCATATCTAGATTTGAACACTACCTAGACTGTTAAACAAGATATCATATAGAATCAAAGTGCGAACAACAAAAATTGACTTTGATTATGAAATCAATGATGCTAATGATGAAAACAATGATGTAGATGATGAGATCGAGCTCCTAATGATGATGAAATCGATGAAACCGATGACGTTAGCGCTTTTGAAAATGAACCATAGATGGAGGGTTTCAATGATGATGATGATGCTAAAACCAATGATGTTGATGATGAAATCGAGCTCCAAATGATGATGAAATTGACGATGCTAATGATGTTAGCGCTGTTGAAGATTAACTCTAGATGGGTGATGGAGAAGCATCTGGGAGAGAAGAAAGGGAAAAGAGAGAAACAAAACCCTTTTAAAATTCCAATTCCCTCTACAAATATACAAATCAAACGCAAGGAAATTTTTTATTGTAGTTAATTTCAATTCCATCAAATTCCAATTCCTTCAAACATTCCAATTTCATTAAAAAAACATTATGCGAACCAAACGTATCCTAAAAGTTTTACAACGTCTAAGACAAATTTATTGTTTCAACAGTTTTAGCAACATAGATTATTAAATTAACGTTTCTACAAGTTTAAAAACATTGATGACAATGGTTTTGTTGCGGGTCAGGCTGCCATGAAGCTAAACTAGGCAAAGCTGCGAAGCATAAAAAGTCCCCTTTGCTTTTGATACATTTCGTTTTCTCGCCTCTCAAGTTATGGACCTTCAGAACAAGGTTTAGCAGGTCGTGAATAGTAATTTGTCGGCCTCTAAGTTTCAAAGCTTCGTTTTTAGTAGAATTAGGTTTTTTTGTTTACTTGTTACTTTATTGTAAATGTTTATTAGAGTTAATTACATGAATGAAATAAATTGTTTAAAAAAACTTTCATATTATATTATATATAATACGAATACGGTTACATAACCGTTTATCCTGTTAGTTATCTTTCTTACGGGTATTAGTTTTGGAAAAGAAAAGTCAATTTTGTGCAATTTCCTCACATTTTCTTGGCAATATCCGAAGTTAATAATTTAACATAATGCCAAAGTGTAAGCGCGTTTTCTGAGCATTCTACCTCTTCACAAAAACTCTACCCTTGCTTTCTTTATCTATTCATTTTATGGCAATTTTTATACACTCAATTCGATATAAAGTGAAAAACAAATTATTTCAAGTTCAAATTGATACAAACATAAGTGGTTTTAACTTTGTTGAAGTTATAAAGTGAATCAAAGAGTATAACACTTTATATAAATAACTGATTTAAACTAATTTAAAATCAAATAAGACTTTTTAAGTTTGTATAAACCGATGTAGCTATGTTCATTTCTATAGGTCTATTACTCAGATATTTTTTTTGTTGTAATAAAGCAAATAGTTTTTGATAAAAAAAGGAAAATATTATAGACTAATAATAACAAATCAAATACAATTTAAAATAGTATTAAAGACTAAGAAAAATACTAGTTTTAGTAAGATCTTCATATATCTTTCATACAAATTACATTGCAAAAAAATTAATCCAACTAGTACTTTTTTGATCTATTTATTGTTTGTATTAAAAAGTCGATCAAAGTTCACATACATCAACATTTCAACACAAATTCATGGCAATTGTAACCCTTTAGTACTTTTTCGGTATAAATCTCAACTTGGTCTCTTAACATGATCATTTTTATATGTTTTTATCAATATTTCATTTCACAAATAACAAGTTTTCTTCTTGCATATTTTTTAATTCAGACTCGATTGGCCAGTCTGACCAAAAATAAATGGTCTTGCTAGTCCGGTTATGTCTCTTGATGTTTTTTAACCGGCCGGTCATCGATCATGCTGATTTACCAGTGAATATGACCGAATCTATCAAAGAAGATTTATTTATTTATTTTACCTTTTTATTAAAAAAAATACCATTTACAGATTAATTTAGTACTTTAGGCCACATATGTTATTTATTTAAATCTATAAAGTTCTAAAATGATACTAAAACATAAAGTATTTATGTATATTGTTTTAATTTAGACGTATATAACTATAAGTATAGTTTTAATACATATAATATTTATTGGGGTGGGTATTGTAGCAATTGGTAATATTGTTGTTTTGTGACATTTAGATAATGAGTTCAAACCGTAAAAACAGTTTCCTGCACAAAATGTAAGGTAAAACTACTTGTATCTGATCGTGAATCAATCCGGACCTTACGCAAAGCGGGATCTAAATCAAACACCGGGTAAGTCTTTTATATATTATTGTAATGACATATGTTGTTTAAATTTAGTTCGACAAGTAGAGACGACCGATTCGTCAAACGTGTAACACTTTTTCTTGGCCTCATAAAGTATTTATGTATATTGTTTTAATTTAGACGTATATAACTATAAGTACAGTTTTAATACATATAATATTTATTGGGGTGGGTATTGTAGCAATCGGTAATATTGTTGTTTTGTGACCTTTAGATAATGAGTTCAAACCGTAAAAACAGTTTTCTGCACAAAGTGTAAGGTAAAACTACTTGTATCTGATCGTGAATCAATCCGAACCTTACGCAAAGCGGGATCTAAATCAAACACCGGGTAAGTCTTTTATATATTATTGTAATGACATATGTTGTTTAAATTTAGTTCGACAAGTAGAGACGACCGATTCGTCAAACGTGTAACACTTTTTCTTGGCCTCATACTATATATATATATATATATATATATATATATATTTATTATTATTATTTTTTTTTAACAGCGTTATGTATATCTTGTGTTCAAAGATTATACCTGATAAAAGTGGTTGATTACGAAATGACGATAACGAGAGCCGTTGACTTTTTGATGCTATCATTGGCTTAATGTGCATCGTAGTTACAAAAATATTTCTGGTGAGTGTTTTATTCGCATGTTTTAATACGTACAAAATAGATTTCCGGAATAATATTTCATATTAGTTATCTTATTGAAATGGAGGAATGATAATATAATATACTTATAATTGATTCATACACACAAAATACAAGTAAACGTTGATTTTATTATAATTATTTTATCTTTATAGATAAATTTTAATAATTATTTCTTTTATAACTTTTAAAATATAATATTTCCTTAAATTTTATATATATGATTGTGATATGTTTATTTTTATCATGTTTTTATATAAGTTTCGGTTGAAATCGACCTCGGTCTAATATATTTTAAATTTTTCACGACAATGCGATGTGTTTTCTAGATTCAAAATATACCATTGTGTTTTGATCATTTATACGTAACTTTTGATATAAATTTAAAACTAATTAAGCCCGCACAACACCCAACCAAAACCCATGGGTGAAGTATAATTAAAAATTTTCGCTGACTACATAATGTTTTTTTTAATTACAAACTGTTGCAACATTATTATTTCTACCTATTTCTCGATATGAAGTTATTGTTCAAAACCGAATTGGCAAAAAACATGAGTAAAGCCTAACCCTTATTTTTATAATTTGTCATTAATTTCAGATATTAAAAACGAACAAGACAATTTTAAATAAATTAAGTTGGAAAATGAAATTTTTTTATTAGAATTGTGGTCTAATTGAAAAATGAAAATATATAATATTCAAATTGTGCAAAGGTGTATTGGAAAATGATATCAAATAAATATGAATATATAATGGTTTGAATTGTGGTGATAATGATTTCATATTTAACTGAGCTAGTATGTTCTCTCAGCGTGTGTTGCGTATTTGATGGACCAACTAAGACGATCTACCGTTATAGTGGGGTTTGGAACGAGGGTGGTTCGATTGTGGCCACTAACCGTAAACATTAGCCACGTCACTACAACCGAAACCACTCTGGTTATGTCATCACGACCCTTGGATTTCGTCAGAACTAAGCATGCATACCAAACTATACATGCATACCAAACATATCCATATTATTAGTCTCAGATAAGCAACAGTTTATCATCATCGACCTACGTAGCAATAACAAAACAATACACCAACGGAGAAGGGAAGAAAACAATAAAACCGTCGATAAACAAGTAACTAACATCAAGTTCAAATGATGTGTTCTTCATCATCATCGACACCATGAGGGTAGTTTAAGATAAAAATCAGTATCAACACGAAGTCTAAGATGAGTTGGTCCTCTTTATCATCGACACCATGAGGCCTTCACCATCACCATGTGTTATCAGTGTCAGATCTAAACCGGTACCAACAAAAAATCACCAATGAAGTGATACTCCTTATCACCAACACTATGTAGCTATCACCAAAAGGGTAATAATGATCATCGGACCACCAACATCGTCACCCTTGACAAGAGGACGGGCCCTACCTTAACTCCATGGAGGAAGCAGAGTTGACATCAAAACATTCAAAGTAGAGTTATTATCTTTATGCTTATAATTTAAATAAAAATCGTCTTTATCTTTATTCAATTAAATAATAATTTTTTTAATCAAATTTACTATTTTTTTCTCTTCCACATAAAAAAAAATAAAAGATTTAAAGTAAGTTGATAAATATAAAAACTCATATTCAACCCATATTTATAATCCTTATAATTTAGTGACAATGAAAATTATAAAAAATTGGATAGAGTAAAACTTTTTTCAAAATCTTTCTTATGTTTTAATAATAAAGACTATAATGAGAATGATCTCAGATTAAAGTTCTTATCTATATCTTGATAATTTAATCAAAAATAAATTTTATTCTTAAATTTTATTTATTTTTTAAAACATCTCTCATTTATTCTTTATTTTTATTTTATTTAATTAAATTTTTTTTTTATAATTAACTTGTATTAATATTTTTTTATCATCCACCCCAGTTAATTTCAGAGTCTTGGGAACAATTTTATTATTATTATTTTTTTGGTGTGTGTATTTCAATATATTTTTCCTTAAATTTTTTTTATCTTCTTTACTAGTTCATTCATATTTTCTCATATTGTTGCTTTCGCATTGACAATTCCTTAACGATTATACTTGACTCCACCAAATAACACTTCGATCTGGAAGTCAATTTTTGTGACTGACGTGAAGGCTTTTATTAAAAGATGGGTTTTAAAATAGGATTTATATTTCATTATTCAGATAAACATCATTTTGCTATATGATATAAGTATTATACTAAATCACATACATAATCAAATGTGGTATAAATAAAACAAAGATCTTCGAAAGATATGGTTAAAATAAGGGTCAATTAGATGAACACCAAATCTGATGGGCAAAAGTGAGAAATTCAAAAAGTACAAGGACTAGTTATGTAATTTGTTCTTAATCATGGATCCACATGCAACATGTAACATCAAACGACGACTTAAAGTCAATCAATAACCGTGCCTCGCAAGTTCGGAAGTCGGAACCTTCTAGTCTCTAGATGGACCAAAGTTTTGTACGGACACATAAATAAATTATATATTTCTCACATAATTGACATGATAATGATACTTATAGCAACCGGTAGTTTGATTTTTTGTGATTATGAGATCATGTTTTCAATTTAGAAAACAAAATCATGCAAATGTAAACTAGCATACATTAGATTGCGAAACAATATGGCCCTATCCAAACCCTACGTAAAATTGAAGCTAAGTGAAGCATCAAATACATCCATTTGTATATTTGACAAATATATAGAAATCATCATATGACATAAATATTGACTCCCTAAAAATTATTAATATAACGTCCAACTTTTCGATATCTATCAATTCTACCTATATAAGGAGATTAGATGGGTAAAGCTGAAATTTTTAAAAAATTTAATTCACTTAATACAACTTTTAAAACATATAATACAAGTGCTCTATGCATGTATTTCTACTTTGCTCTCATTTAATAAACTTTTACTAATTAATACGCATTATTAATACGTTATTTATTAAAGTAAGATTATTTAATTCACTAAACTAAATATTATGTTGTTTATAATTTATAATAACTATGTTATTTATAATACTTTAAACTAACATTTAGATTTATATTTACCATTTACTATTTTTATAATTAAATACTATTTAAATTAATATTATATTATTTAAATATTTAAAGATATAATTACCAAAAGTTTTCACAAACATATAATAATAATAATATATATTTACTATTTGTATTTGTATAACCAAATATTATTTAAATTAAAGATTATCTTAATTAAATACTTAAGTATATAACTACTAAATATTTAAATAACAACAACAAAAACCACAACGACAATCACAATGATGACGACAACGACAGTAGCATGTCTAAGCCTCTTATAAATATATAGAAGAAAATTATTATACAAAATCCGCTTTGCGTAGCACGTGGTGCTCTGGGCCTTTAATCATATGAATTTGCATCTTAGATCATTTGTGTGATTATTTCACCCCTCTCGCGTGATAATTCTACCCCTCTTGTGTCATAATTATCATGAAATGTAAATTCTTAGTATGATAATTTCATCATCAATTCTAAATGCTTCATATGAAAAGACACTTTACATTCTAAACTCTCTCTATTTATAATTTGTTATATATTTTTTTGACATTTTAGTTGGTGTTAGACTCAAAGCATCACTTTGAGTATACTTTTAATCATGGGCGGACTTAAGAAGGGTGGGGAGGGGTCAACCGACCCCGTAGATTTTTCCCTTTATGTGTAACGTGTATTGGCTGTTTTCGATTGACCCCGTATATTTTTTAATACTGACCCCAATAAAAAATTTATGACCCCTAAACCCCATTTTATTGGAATGTTTAACCCACTAAAAGTTAAAATAATAGTTCAATTAGTTAAGAACAGTAATATTATAATAATCACCAATAGGTTTATTTTGTTTAAAATCTCTAAGCTCATTTATTTAACTAAACACCCAACACATATTTTATTAATCCATTAACATTCCTTAATTATCTCTAAAATTTCTTTTAGAAGAATACCTTAAACAATACTTGCATTTGTTACATTGAGAAAGATGTTTTTAAGAAGGTTTAGATTGATTATGTAGTGGATATTTTTCAATAGATGAAAACCCATAAACAAAAACTATAAAATGCAATGCTTTTTACTTTTCAATGAAATCGTAACTTTATCAAATGTCTTATAATGTGATTGTAATTTGTTTTGTGTGACCCGACCCAACCCAAACCAAAATTTTCAACATTGAGTTGAGATATACATGTTTATTCGAAAACTAAGAAAACCGACCCCGGAGAAAAAATTTTCTGGGTCCGCCACTGCTTTTAATGGGTTGGGATCAAATGAAAATCAAAAGAAATTGTGTAAACCAATAAATAAAATCTGCATATTTGATTTATGAAGATCAATAACTCATATATATTTGACTTTTTTATACACATAGTTCAATAAAAGTACAAACTTCTATTATTTTATTCATAAAATATGAGACATTGATCTTCATAAATCAAAAATGAAAATCTGGTTTATTGGATTACATAATTTCTTTTGTTTTTTATTTGAACCCAACCCTACTTTTAATTATCTTAAATACCTTTAGTAGAAGTTTTTTTTTTCAAATTTTTATGGATGCATATAGTTTAATGTGAAAGGGTTCAATTGTGAATAATCACCATTCAAATAATACCAAGTTGTAATTTAATGATATCTAGTGTGAATATACAGTGGTATCTTTTTAAGTCACGTGATATCAATAGTATAGATTTAATAATAGAAATACATGGGTTTGTGATTGTTTATGATTATTTATAATTTTAGCTGACTAATATAATATTTTTACATGATTATATGTCATTGAGATTAAAGAAAAATCAAAGAATAGTTTATTGTATATAAAATATATCATCAAATTTTTGATTATCCTACTAAACACTTTTAACCCTTTTTCCTAACTACATGTGGGCCCATATATAATATATATTCATTATTATTATTTGTTTATTTGTTGACGTTAATTTTGTTATTTCATACACATTTAACAAACAAAGTTAACATCCATCTATTTTCGGGACCAAAATAGTTAGGATCTCTAATCCATAATTTCTTAAGAGTTTAAGATCAAAATTTGTTAGCGTATTTTTGTTATTTCACACCCATTTAACAAACAAAGTTAACATCCATTTATTTTCGGGACCAAAAGTGTAACAAGTGGGCAAATAGTTAGGATCAAATCCGTAATTTTTTATAGCTGTTTGGGTCATAGAATTCTCAGGAATTAAATTTAAATTTGAAAAGTATTTCATCCAGTGTTGTAAAAATCAAACTAGTCGGCCGATTAATCGGTGAGCTACCGATTGGATTTCCCCTAATCGGAGCCAATAATCGCTAGTCGGTAAAATTGGTCCAAATCGGGAAAAAATCGGCCCTAATCGGACCTAGTCGGTTGTTAATCCGCCTCTATTATGCATTTTTGTAGAATCCGGCGAGATTCCGGCGGGATTCCAGCGGATTTCCGGCGAAATTCAAAAATTCCGGCGAAAATTTTGAAATTCCGGCCAGATTTGTTTATATATATATAAAACTAAACATATTTATAAAAATTACATATAAAAATGTGTATGTATATATATATAAATGAAAATTATATATAAAAATTCCAAACCGATTAATCCCGATTAATCCCTAGTCCCCACCTCGCCGCCCGACTAGCGCCTAGCGATTTTTACAACACTGATTTCATCCAAAATACTGTTTTGTTAATTAACAGATGAAATTGAAATTAGGAAATTTTTCCACATTTATTGAAATTCACATTATTTTTATTTAACAATTAAATATTTAACAATCCAATAAAATGTTTAAAATTAACATTCCAATTGCACTCCAAATTGACCAGCTAACACGTTATCAATTCTAACAAAATTTCAATTCCATTTTCAGTTCTAATTTCATTACAAAATATTATTCGAAACAAAGAGCTTTTTAGAGTTTAGGATCAAAACCGTAATTTGATAAACTGGAGGGACTATCCACGTAGTTGATTCCTTCTAGACATTTACAAAAACCCAACTCTCAACAATTATTAATCATATCAATTATATATTATTAAATTAAATAAGATAATGAAGGAAGGTTGCAAACTACTTTTTCTAATTGTTGGCGATTAAAGTCCTGTTTACACGGCATTGCGCCCAATGAGATCTACGCGTCCCATATTCAATGAAACTATCGAATAAAAATCTAAATGATCATTTTAATTATAATTGTATATTATTTGTGAGGATAAAAATTTAGGGTTAATAAATTTAAATACTCACAACTATTAGTAATTGACCGCTGCCATCTCCAATTATCATTTTGACGAATATAACTACCAAATAAACAATTCGGTGTCTGTATCAGAAGCCGTTTGTCAAAACCCTAAAAATGATATAAAATATATGACACAATGAATGTATATGACACAATAAGCTGATTTATTTGACACAATGACCAAAATAAATAAGCTAATTTGTTAGGGTTTTAAAAAACGGCGGGTGATACGGACACCGAACTGTTTACTTGGGAGTTATATTCGTCAAAATGATACTTAGGGGTGTCAGCGGCCAATTCTCAATAGTTTGGAGTATTTAAATCCATTAACCCAAAATAGATGCAATAGATGCTGGCAGTGGAAGAGTTGAAAAATGGCTCAAAGTGGACTTTATTTCATCAAAAAACTAACGAGAGTTAACTTTCAGCTAGTAAAATATTGTTGTAGGAAAATAAGCTTAAAGTTGAATTTGAACGTGGTTTCTTTAAATTAATATATATTCTTTGAAACTTGATATAAACCGGTTATGAATTATGTAGTATGTTGAATTTATTTTCCATATGAGTTTTTTTGATTGTGTTTATAAATTAAAACCAAGCCAAAACGAGCCGAGTCGCCCTGACTTCGCTTACAAACCGAGCCAAGCTCGAGCTCAGATTTCAAGCTCAGTTTTAAATCCGAAACGAGCCAAGCCGAGCTAGCTGAGTTTAAATTTGAGCCGAGTTCGAGCTTGCTCTGATTCCGTTCAGTTCGGCTCGTAAACAGCCCTATTTGCAAGTGTGTGTGTGAGGGAGACGCGTGTTTAACAACACTTTTAATATATTTTATTTATAATAATGTGTGTTAGTAAAACTCTAGAAAACAATAAATATTAATAAAATTTGAGGAATTAAGGCATAAGACGTCACCACGGAATGAAGAGGATAGGGATACTTGTGGTTATATATAAAGAAAAATGATTGAAGATATATAATCATGCTTATGGTCTTGTGGTTTAAATATATATATATATATATATATATATATATATATATATATATATATATATATATATATATATATATATATATATAACTCTTCTTATAAATATACTATAAGTAGAATTCGAGTAAACACAAGTTTACATGATATTTAAAAGCGAAAGATTATTTAAAAAAATTTATAGAATCATTATTAAGAATATTTAAATAGCATAACTTTAATAAAAATAAATATTACATCATATATATTACGCAATATAGCGTGAAGCTTCCATCCCACTGCTTTGACTTGGTCATCGAGCATACTGCATACCCTCTCAATTCAACAGAGTCCTCTATAAATAGTTAAATACCTTCACACACATTCTCACACTTCAATCACCTTCTACCATCAACCCTCTTAATTAAGCTTCTTCTTCTACAAAAACTCAATTTCATCATTCAACTCACACCAATGGCGAAGGTATAGATCTATTTCAGTAACTCAAAGCTATAATATTTTGCATTTAATTGAATCAGTTCACCTCAATTTGTGTAATTGAATTTGATTTTGCAGCAAAAGATTGTGGTGAAGGTGACCATGACCAGCGACAAGAAAGCACGTAAAGCGCTCAAGATCGCGGTTAGCATCTCCGGTAAGATCACGTTTCTCAAATCTTCTTAGGGGGCGTTCGGTTCACGGAATTAATAGGAATTGGAATTGGTATTGAAATTGCATGATTCGCCAACCAAAATTGTATTTGGGTGAACAATGAGAGTGAATGTTTTACCTCAAATTTCTTTGATTGGAAGATTTCAATATTCCTTTCACCTAGAGAAGGATTTTAAATCCAACAACCAAAGTAATTTTGAGATAAGACATTCCCTCTTATTGTTCATCCAAGCACAATTTTAATTAACAAATCACATAATTTCAATACCAATTCCAATTCCCATGAATTTCTATGAATTCCGTGAACCGAACGCTCCCTTAGTGTAATTGTTTTTCTTTCCGCCAAAGGCCTTCTTGTCTAATGATAAATTGCACGCGATGGTTTGAACCCGAGATCTTTTAGGTATCAGGTTTAAACCAGACTTAAGGGCTAAAAAAAGATAATATTTGTTTTTTCCACGTTCATTTTAACTGAATGGTCATTTGAAACTTGACGAACAGGGGTCGAATCAGCGTCTTTCGCTGGATCAGATAAGGACCAGATCGCGGTGACAGGCGAAGGTATCGACTCGGTTGAACTGACGACCTTACTGAGGAAAAAGATCGGATTCACTGAGCTGGTGAGTGTGGGTCCGGTGGAGGAAAAGAAGCCCGAATCGAAGGAAACAAATGCCACTATGCAAGTAGATCCATACCAATACTTCTATAATAATTATGCTATGTCATATTATTATTATCCCTACCAGAGTTTAGATATCATAAACTGAAAACAGAGTTGTAGAAATGAAAACAGAGTACTCCTTTTTTTCATGTTTTACTTTGGATTTGGAGATTTTGATGTAAATAATACCTTGTTATGTGTTTTTGTATTGAGATTTCCATTGATCAATAATAATAGACTTTGGTGCTATTTCGAGTTTACAAAATCTGTTCTTATGATAATAAACTATCTAGTTCTTATTTGTTTGGGGATGGGTCAAACAAGTCAATACTTGGGGTGCAAGGTTTGGTGGGCTAGGTTTATTGTTTTATTTATTTATTTATTTTTAGGTTATTGAATTGGTTTAGTTTATGATATAAAGTTTTGTATGGTAAGGATCAGTTGAGGAGAATAGTTTCCTTCTGGATTAAGAGTGTTGGTGATTAAGTCAACGTTTTAATATAAATAGAGATGTATGCATCAATTCAATGTTGTAATCATGGATAAGATTAAACAATATTTTTTAAAATTTGTGAACCATCAACAAGTACCTTTGAATCCTTGTGATTAATAACCGAAGAATGCTTTTTTGAGCCGAGTGATTTGAACCGAAATACAACGGATGCACCAATGGACAGAACATAAACTAACAATAATAATAGATTGGATAAATCTAAAAAATGTGAAGAACACTATTAGATTAAACCAATTGATCGGACATATAAAGTGTTTAATCGGATTCAAACTGAGAATTTTTGAAGATGAATTTTAATGTCTTATTTTGAGAAAATCGTATGCTCTGTTCTAATTTTTCCTTTTTGATAAAAAGATCCTTTTTTTTCTGTGTATGAGCATCTATATTTATATTAATATTGGGCTCATATTGGACTACATGGATCAAACTCAAATCCATTATAATAATTGGGCTTTGTATTTTTAATAATAAAATCCATGTATTGCCCAATAATAGTATAAAATATGTCCTCAAACGTACCCTCAATTTATCTCACATACACACAACTAATTATGTTTGGGTAAAATGATTCCGCACTCATGCGTCACCTTATTTGTTTTGGAACTAATATAATTTACTAGATCAACAGGGTAATCTAATAACACTAAAATTTATCGATAACAATAAAATTACCAACTTTCCTCCCCCATTTTAATGATTTTCATGATTAACTTAAATTTCTCTTGTAAAAATACAAACTTATGCATAAATGAAAATTTCCTACAAATTGAATTTTCATCTTAGCATATCACATTCAAATATTAGAATATTAGGGTGTCACAATGGATTGAACCCTTAATATCTATTTCAATACCTAAAGTGAATATACACATAAGTTTACAAATTCAAATTCTCGCTTAAAACAATTTTTACTAGCATGTGTCCTAATCCTTCAAAGAATACATCAAAGCTGAGTTCAAGCTTTTTGAAATGGCTAAACTTCATATTCTTATAAATAGTTATTTTTAATCTTGCACCTGCAAATGCAATTTGTCAAAGAAACTATTAAGAAGATATACTTCAACCTACTTTATCTTGTAGTCTGAACACAAACAATGGGATGACTTGTCGATGTGTTCCATTTTTTACATGACGAGCTTTTCAAATTGAATTCAACATCTAACATTGTATTAGAAAGAAATTAGGTGGCTTGACATAAGAAATTTAAATGGAGTTAAAACCATTCCTATAGCTGATTTATTCACAAGATCTCCTCTAACCTTATTTTTAGGTGATTAGCCAAATTAAATGTTGATCTTTCAAATTCAACTGATATCAAACCATTCATGATTAAATTTCTAATCATGCCATGTCTAACACCTAAGTGCTTAACTATATGCTTTGGCCAAAGTAGCTACACTATCACACATGATAGAGATCGATGATATCAGTTTTGGCCATAATGGAATCTAAAAGATCATATTTCTTAGCCATTTAGCTTCCTTGCCAACTGCAGCCAAAACAACAGATTTAGACTCCATAGTCGAAGTAGTTATGCAAGTTTGTTTCTTTGATGCCCAGGTAATAGCAGCACGACCAAGTAAGAATACCCATCCACTTGTAGAAGAATGATCTTTCATATTTGTTATCCAACTTGAATTTGAGTACCCTTTTGTAACTGAAGGAAAATCTAAATAACACAAACCATAACTTATGGTTTCTTTTAGATACAATGATGTATGCTTGAAATACTAGTAAACCTACTTTGTTTTCCTACAACATAAGCTATATCAGGCCTTATGCTTATCATAGCATACATCAAACACCCAATAGCTTTTGAATAATCCAACTATGAAATAGAATCACCTTGATTAGGCATAAGCTTGATGTTAGAATTTATAGGAGTACTAACTGAAGAACAATCAAACTAATTGAATTTCTTTAATACTTTTTAATGTAATGATATTGTGTCATTAATATTTCATTGTTGTTTTATTTTATCCTTACCTAGGATAACATCCGCCTCCTCTAGATCTTTCATATCAAAATTAGATGATAAGAATCTCTGTCTTATCGATCTGATCTAGGTCAGTACCAAATATCAGCATATCATCCACATACGAGCAAATAATTACCCCCTGTTAGAGGAGTTAAATTTGTTGTATACACACTTGCCTTCTTGGTTCCAAAGAAACCCATTAGATAAGATAACCTCATCAAATTTTTATTGCCATTGTTTAGGGGCTCGTTTTAGACCATATAGCGATTTGATGAGTTTACATATTTTGTGTTCCTGTCCAGATAAACAAAACCCTCAGGTTGTTTCATGTATACCTCCTCATCTAGTTCACCATTCAGGAAAACTCTTTTCACATCCATCTGATGAATTATCACTTTATGAATTGAAGCTAAGACAATTAATAATCTTGGTGTAAATTCTAGAAACAGTAGCATATGTGTCAAATAAATCAATTCCTTCCTTTGGTCTAAAGCCTTGGATAACCAATTTGACCATAAACTTTTCTATGCTACCGTCAACTTTCATTTTCCTTTAAAGATCCATTAACAACCTAAAGGCTTATACCCAGGTGGTAAATCAATCAATTTCCACGTATTATTTTGCATGATACAATCCATCTCATCTTGGATCGCCTATTTCCTGAAAGCAACATCTTGAGATGCCATTGCTCTATTAGAGGTCTTTGGATCTTTTTTGATATAGAAACAATATTAATACTGACATTCAATATCACTCCTACCCTTCAACCAAGTAAAGATGAAATTTAGAACCAAATGACTTAGCATTTCTTGTTCTTGTGCTTTTCCTAGGTCAGAAGGAGTAGATACACTGTCAACATTAATAGATGTTTTAACATAATCAGCAACTAGATTCTCAATAGGATCAGGAATCCTAGTTTGAGAATTATGGATGATATTATTTAGCTTAGGCATAGAAGTGAATATTTATTCATCAAAGATAGCATCCCATGATTCTATGATAGTGTTTACAAACACCGAGTCATTGGGTTTCGTAACGTAGAACCTATATGCTTTTAAATTTCCAGCATAGCCTATGAGTATACAATCTATTTCTTTCTCACATAAGTTCTTTTATTTTGGTTCTGTAAGACGAATAACAGCTCTACAACCCTAAACTTTTAAATAATTTAAAACAGGCTGCTCTTTTTCCATAACTTCTTATTTTGTTCTTTTTGTTGGGAGTCCTATTTAATAAGTAACATGCAGTTAGCATTGCTTCCCCTAAAATCCATCACTCAAACCAGAATATAATAACAAGGAATTGACCATTTCCTTTGATGTTTTGTTTTTCATTTTAACTACATCGTTCTGTTGTAGAGTATAAGGAGTTGTACTCTGATATATTATTCTACTGGAAGAATACTGGATCATTATACTCTACTCCTCGATCAGTCTGAAGAATTGTAATTAAATCACCATGATACAACTCAACTTCTTGTGTATGAACTTTAAAATTTATCAAGTGCTTCATCTTTGGTGCGAACAAGACACACATGACGTAATCATGTTGCATCATCTATGTAAGTGATTGCATACTTCTTATTACCAAGAGATGATGTGCTGTGAATAGGGGTGTAAACGAGCCGAGCCGAGCCCGAGCTCGCTTAGGCTCGAGCTCAGCTCGTTTTGGTTTTAGGAAGCTCGAGCTCGAGCTCGGCTCGTTTATAGTTTTATTTATAAAGCTCGAGCTCGGCTCGTCAGGAAATTTTCAAGCTCGAGCTCGGCTCGGGCTCGGCTCGTTTATTGTTAAATTATTAAATTTTTATTTTTTTATAATTACTTTTATAATTATTTATAATCATACTTTTTATATATAACATAATATATATTATTTAACTATTTTTTATCATAATAATATATTTAATAATATAATTTACGTAAATATTTATTTATATATATTTAATATGCAAATAAAAAACTATATAAATAAAAAGCTCGTTTAGGCTCGCGAGCCAGCTCGAGCTCGATTTCTGAAGATCGGGCTCGAGCTCGTTTAGTAAACGAGCAATAATCTGAGCTCGAGCTCGGGCTCGAGCTCGAGCTCGTTTAAGCTCTGCTCGATTCGAGCTTTTTTCGAGCCGATCCCGAGTAGCTTGCGAGCCGGCTTGGCTTGTTTACACCCCTAGCTGTGAAAGTCACATAAATCAGAGTAAATGAGTTCTAATACCTTGGATTCCTTTTTATTATCCTTAAATAGTTTTCTTGTAATCTTAGTGAAGTTATAAATGTAACATTTATTTTCATGCATGTCAAAGGCAGGTATCAAACTTATTTTTGACATATCTTTTATTCTAAAAAAATTAACATGACCTAATCTAGCATGTCATAACTTAGAAATATACCCTATTTTGCTAGATGAAGAAAAAGCAATACACACAGATTCATTAACGAATGGAACATGAATATTAAGTTTAAAATACCTTTAGATAAATACCCAAATGCAACAATGGTTTCATGTTTAGATAAGACAAACTAATATGAATCGATAACTCGTTTAAAATCATAATTGTTCAACATAATTCTAGAAAAGAGATTTTTTCGAATCCCTCGTACATAATATATACTATTTAGTATTAATTGTTTTTTAGAAATAAATACAAGTTTAATATTTCCAATTCCTTTGATACGCTCGGTTGCCACTTTTCCCATTCTTAGCATAGATCCATCTTCAATTGGTTTGAGATCCTTGAACCACCTTAGATCCTTACAGACGTGACTTGTAGTACCTAAGTCTACCCATCACACAATTTTATCATCCAAAATATAGAATGATTCAGAAATAAATAAAATGTAATTCTTAACTGAATTAGAAACAGATTCTAGAAACAAACCAGGTTTTACTTTTGGGTCTTTTGACCCACTTGGACTAGCTACATTAGCCATGCTTCTACCTGACATTTTCACCCGACAATCTTTCTTGAAATGTCATGGTTTTTCAAATCTCCAACAAACAAATTTTGCTTTCTTAATGGGATGTTTGTTATCACTGTTAAATTTGTGTTTATTACCCTTGATCTTGTTGAACTCTTTTAAATTCCCATCATCCTCAACAACATTAATCGAAGATGATGTTAGGATTTTACCTTTGGTTTTATCAATTTTCTGAGCCGAAAGTGATTCCTTAGTTCGGATATGACTGCCCAAATGAACCAAGGTCAAATCCTCCTTTTTAATGTTTGAGAGATTGCTTAAAATCCTTTCATAATGGCGGAAACTTGTCGATTACGCTCGACATAGAGATTGACTCGTCCCTATGCATATCATGTTGTGCATATTGACCCAAAATATGCAACAACTCATTATACTATTCCATTACCTGCCTAGAAATTGACATTTTATAATTATTAAAATTACTTACGTTGAAATTCTTGCTTGATGCATCGTCAGCCATGTATTTAGCTTTATGAGAATCCTAGAGAACTTTGGCAGATTCCGCATTCTGATGCACGTCAAAGGGTGAGTTGGTCATTCCAATAAGTATGTGACCTTTACGGATATAATAGTCGTCTTTTCCACTTTATTCTCCTTCTCTATGGGTCTAAGGTTTCGTCTTCCCATATATTTGGCATTGGCGTAGAAAGTACATACGCAACCTTTCGAGTCGTCAACAAGAAATTCATCTTTATTTTCCATCTCCTGAAGTCTTGACCCTCAAAATTTCCCAATAAGGCAAACTTGTTAGACATATCCTAAACCTATTCTCCACTTGCCATTTGAATTAAATTATTTGAAGTTTAAAATCCCAATTCAATCAAATAGAATTCTACACTTTGTCTTTATTGACTACTTTGTTAGAATTTGAGATTAATAGAAAAATTAGTACCTGAAATCTTGTATATCAATCCTTACAATTGAGAGCAGTAACAAACCAAAGAAACCCTTATCAAACACAGACAAATCAAAGCCTATTAAACCTTTGTAAACCAAATAACTTATATCCTTTTCTACCTTGCAAACCAAAGTTGAATGGATCAACGCCACACCAACATTAATTGATTTTAAAATAGCAAAAGATTACAGACCCACAAACACTCGACTCCAACAATCGGTTTTAAAGAGTAAATTCGAAATTCCAATCAAGTTTCAGTCGATCGTATTAAAACCAAATCGCAAATAACCACAAGAACCCAAATTACAAAATTCAACAAGTTCAGTTGGTTTAATTTTTGTCGAAATCTTGGATAAAATAAAATGATATATTCTAAAATTTGTAAACCATGAACAAGCACCTTTGAATCCTTGTGATTAATAATAGAAGAATACTCCTTTGAATCGAGCGATTTGAATCACAATACAATACATAAATCATTTAAATTTCAAAAAAATATTTTCAAAACTCATTTTTTCAACCAATTTAAATTTTAGAAAATATTAATATATTATTATATTAATATAAAAATTATTTTATTAAATAATATTGATCCAGAAATTATTATTTAATTTCTGAAAACTCTAAAAAATTTATTTCATATATTTTTTTATTATTTTTATTTTTTTTAAAGATTATAAATGATATAAAATAATATAAAATTTATTTATAAAAGCAGCCAAGGATAGACAAAAGTCTTATGATGATAAAATACATAGGCCTATAAAATTCCAGGTTGGTAATAGAGTAATGTTGAAGATGCCATCATGGAAAGGAACAATCAGATTTTGAAAGAGAAGGAAGTTAAGCCCACGGTATGTAGGGTCGTTTAGAAATATTACACGGGTTGAGGTAGTGGCCTTCAGACCGGAGCTACTAGATGAGTTAAGTGGAATTCATTCCATATTCTATGCATCTCATTTGAGAAAGCGTTTAGCTGATAATGATATGATTGTACCTTACAAAGATATTAAGGTAGATGAGAAGTTGAGTTCTGTGGAGTAACTAATGACTATCCTTAATGGGAAGGAAAAGAGTTTAATAAATAAAATGGTTCCATTTGTTCGGGTTTCGTGGAGACAAAGAAAGTGGTTAGTGTCCACATGGGAAAAGGAGATTAAATTGGTGTGAGGTGGCGGGTGTTGAACCGACATAGTAACTGGCGGTTTGGTTCGGTTGGAACCGTTTTGGGCTAAATTGGTTTATGATGTTGAATCGGGTCGGGTTAACTAGTTTGGTTATCTAAACCAGTTTCTTTGTCCATCTATAGGGTAAGGGATCATAGGTTTACTTGAGAGAAGAAGATGCACGTGGTCAAACAAAATAGGATGTTGAGTTGTTGACACCCGTATGAGAAAAGAAAAAGATTATGGATATTCAACAATGAGTAATTGGCACGTGCAAATAGTATATATTTTGATTAGGATTTTTTGTACAAACTTATTTTAATTGGTTATTAATTATACTAAACTACACACACAAAAGACAAGTGTATCTGTCGGGCGATAATATAGTGCTGATAAAAACTGAGTATCAATCCGTGGACGCACCAAGCCTACTCAACAACCTTTAAAATTGACTATCAGATTAGGTTTTGTTTCAAGAAAATAATAAGTTTCATTGATGTAACTAAATTTTAGGATTTTTAACACAATTAAGTAAAAGTAAAATTGAGACTTTTGGGTTTTAAAATGGAGAAATAAGGCTATCATCCTAATTAGATTAGACTTATGTAACTATCATGAATGTTGTGGTGTGATTAAAGATATAAGTTAAAGTAGTTATGTTAATGTTTATAAACGTGAGCCAATGCGGTCGTCTTTCAGCTATAGTGATAAGGACACTAGCATTGAGTAACTTACAATTCTAATCTTCCAAGCCACCAATGATGTAGGTAATGCTTGTATATCCTTTCAACATACGATTTCTAAAAGCATAACTTAATTTTCGAAAGAGAGTTGATCATGTAAATTTTTAACGTACCATTAATTTTAGAAAACAAGAACAATTACTATAAATTTTTCAGACTAATAAAAGGGAACCCATAAATGATCAGAAAGTTAAGGTGATATGATTTCTAAAAACCATTTCTAGTTCATTAGTCATGGATCTATTATGAAGATCGGTTTCGGAAATAAAAGTTAGTTCATACGTTTTCCAACCTTGTATGATATTCATAATTTCAAATAATAAGTTTATAACTTCCTGTTCAAATGTGTATGCTACCCATAAAAAATTTACCCATGATTACCATAACATTAACATAACATAAAACACACCATTAACTTATCACAAATTAAATAAGTTTCATCCAATTAGGATGATAATAAGCGTTTAGCTCATAATAAGCTTGAACATAATAACAAACAAGATTGAAGATAAATATGAAATCATCGGTAAAATGGACCAATCAAATCGGTGATTCACAATGGATGGTGTTTAGATAATCCCGAGCTTCTTCTAAGTGTTGTATGCACCTCTCGAGCCTTGCATGGGTCTTTAAGTGTTGATTACCGAGAGAATTCAGTGGAGTATCACTTCTCCAAAAGCTTCTTCAAATGTTGCAAATAAGCCTTTATTTATAGGCTTTCTAGAGTGTTTTAGAACTTCCTCTTGCCTAAAAGGCAAGGCTCTGTGTTAGTACAATGCCTACGAAAGTTGGTCGGTTCGTACGTATAAAGTTGCTCAGGCATGGCCATGTGCTTGATGGGGGCACGACCTTGTGTTCATGGTGGGGCAGACCCACGTGCTTGCTATCGGGGGATTGTACTTTTTGTCCTGTCAGATTGCCAAACACGGGGGTGTACTAATTTTAGCACGGGGGTGTGTTTCAGTTTTGGCATGATAGTGTGTTTAATGAGGCACAACCCCATGCTTGGACTTGAAAGCTTGGTTATTCAAATTTTTGTTAACTATGCTTCTTTTGTCCATCTTAGCCTTTTGAATACCTGAAAACAAAATTTAACACGTTTATGTTTATTTTCATCATTTTAAGCAAGAGATTGAGGAATAATTGATGTGTTTTTTATTTGTTCTCTATGTATAATTTAGAGCATATCAGTAGTATATGAAGTAAGGAAAGTAAGAAATGAAAAAAAATCAAAAACAAAAAAAATTGCTATTGAACACGGACTTTACATTATGAGTTACAGTATATATAAAGTTATATATATACAAAGTTAATTACTTGAAAGATCTCTGTGCTTAGGCCTATTTTTACTTTCGGTCCCTAGGTTTGAATACACTACAAGGTTGGTCCAAAGGTTTGTCAAAACGTAACACAAAAGGTCTCTGACGTGGAGAGCTGTTAACTTTTTCTGTTAAGTCCTAGTAAAATGACCACAACTTCATGTTCAATCTTAAATTCTAACCACCATTTCTGTACCACACCACCCCCACCATCTTCTTACAAGAGAACCGCCAGCACCCCCACCTCCGCCCACCACCGCAGCCCACCACCTCAGCCCAACTTTCTCTTTTTACTTCTCCCTCACCAGCGCAGTTTCCTTCCCCTTCCCTCCTTTCATCCTCATCTTCAGCCCAACACGCGGCCTTCTGTCGTTACCCACCACCACCATTTCTTACTCACCGGAACACCAAAAAAGCATCACCCATTACCACCATTGAAGCACCACTAACCTTGATTGGATTCGAGGTGGCGACCTGTGGTGTTGGAGATGATGGTTGCAAACCGAGCCAAACATGGCTTTCTCGTTAGGGCTGCTCACGAGCCAAACCGAGCCGAGCCAGAGCAAGCTCAAACTCGGCTCGGATTTAAACCGAGCCAGCTCGGCTTGGTTCGATTTTAAAACCAAGCTAAAATTCTGGGCTCGAGCTCGGCTAGGTTCGTTTTGGCTCGGTTTTATTTCATAAACACAATTAGAAAAATCAAATGCAAAATAAATTCAACATACTATATAAATCGTAACCGGATTATATCAAACTTCATAAAATATAAATTAATTTAAAAAAACTAAGTTCAGTTTCAACAAAATACTAATAATGTCACCATTATTTATTTCGAATGAATTGAAAGCATTTGAATAATTAATTATAGTATAAAAAATATAAAAATATCAAATGAAACTATCTGATATAAACATTACAATTTAATATTTTGAAATCAAAATAACTAAATATATATATATATATATTATATTCTTAACAAATGAGCAAATGCAATGATACATGTTATATACATAAAAACAATATATATTACAAGTAAAATAATCCGAGCCATACCGAACCGAGCTAACAAACGAGCTAAACCGAGCCGGCTCGGCTCGTCACAAACCTAGCCAAGTTCAGCTTATTTTCATACCCAGCCGGTTTGGTTCAGTTTAGTTTCAAACTGAGCCATTTCAAGCGAGCTTTTTCAGTGCGAGCTTCGAGCGAGGTCCGAGCCGCGAGCTATTTGGACGAACCTATTTCTCGTTCGCAAAAAAAAACTATTTTGACCACTTACGGCGGTGTTCCCTAGGGCTGTTCAAAGCACTCGCCGCGTTCGGAATTTGCTCGAAAAATGCTCGTTCGAACTTATGCTCGGTTGTAAACGAGCCGATTGGCTCGGATCGGTTTGTAAACGAGCCAAGCACGAGCAAAGGTCCGCTCGGCTCGGTTCGGTTCGAATTCTTTTTTATTATATATATATGTATGTGTGTATATATATATAGTTTAAAATTAGCACTCTAGTTGGATTGGTCTACTATATACAAATATATAGTTATATTTATACATATTAGATCAATCAACCTAATAAAAAAATTAATAGTAAGCATAAAAGTGAAATCCTAAGCCGTTACGAGAAAATATTTGACCCCGCTCTTGCTCTTAGTAGATCATCTCACTCTCTCATGTATCGTTTTTTACAATATGCTCACCTTCTTATCGGCTACAGTCTTAGTCTCATTGCCAGCTATAACATATTATCATTCATGGAAATATTATGTTATGAAATGTGGTTGCTTCTTAAGTTATTAAAACCTAACACCTAACATTGTCATCGTATCTTATTGCAATATAAATCGAATGACACACTAGATAGTTGAGTTGTACAAATTGTTCGCCGCTCGTTTGCGCTCGCTCGACGCTCAATCAAAAAATAAACGCTCGAAAATTGCTCGTTCGATTTTCCGCTCGGTTGTAAACGAGCCGATCGGCTCTGTTCGGTTTGGAAACGAGCCAAGCACGAGCAAAGGTACGCTCGGTTCGTCTCGGCTCATGAACAGCCCTAGTGTTCCCACTGTACCCTCAAGTACCCACATGGTGAACCCGTGGGTGCCCCTTCCCCCTCGAATCGATTTGACACTTACACAACATGATCACGAACTCATTGAATGCCATCAAATCTACTTTTTTTGTTGGTTAAAGTTAGGAAGTAGATAACATTGATCGGCTTAGTTTGTGTAATTTGTTTATAATATTGTACTTTTCTAGATTTTTTTTAGTAAAATTCTAGCGGTTAAAAAAAATTGTGTTCACCATTTCTTAAGGGGTCGTTTCGTTTGTGGAATTCACTAGAATGGAAATTGGAATGACTTGTTCATCATCTTTCAAAATTATTCTTTGTTCACCAAAATTATTTTAAAGATGAAATCATTGTTCAATATTCAAAGTTCAAAAACAAAATTAAAGCTTCAAACAACAAAATCTATTTCATTAGATCTAGATTTGAACAATACCTAGACTGTTAAACAAGATATCATAGAGAATCGAAGTGCGAACAACAAACATTGACTTTGATGATGAAATCGATGATGCTAACAATGAACACGATGATGTAGATGATGAGATCGAGCTCCAAATGATGATGAAATCGACGATACCCATGATGTTAGCGCTTTTGAAGATGAACCATGGAGGGTTTCAATGATGTTGATGATGCTGAAACCAATGATGTTGTTGATGAAATCAAGCTCCAAATGATGATGAAATTGACTATGCTAATGATGTTAGCGCTGTTGAAGATTAACCCTAGATGGGTGACGGAGAACAACTGGGAGAAAGGAAAGGGAAAAGAGAGAAACAAAACCCTCTAAACATTCCAATTCCTTCTACAAATGTACAAATCAAATGCAAGGAAATTTTTTATTGGAATTAATTTCAATTCCATCAAATACCAATTCCTTCAAACATTCTAAATTTATTAAAAAACATTCTGCGAACCAAACGTATCCTAAAAGTTTTACAACGTCTAAGACAAATTTATTATTTTAACAATTTTAACAACATAGATTATTAAATTAACGTTTCTACAAGTTCAAAAACGTAGATGACAATGGTTTTGTTGCGGGTCAGTTTGCCGTGAGGCAAAACCAGGCAAAATTGCTAAATATAAAAAAGTTTGCTTAGAAAATCAACACGTGTTTATTTTTTTGCTTTTGATACATTTTATTTTCTCGCATCTAGGTTTCAAAGCTTTGTTTTTAGCAGAATTAGGTATTGTTGTTTACTTGTCATTTTATTGTAAACGGTTATTAGAGTTAATCACATGAATTAAACAAATTGTTTAAAAAAAACTTTTATATCATATTATATATAATACGAATACGGTTACATAACCGTCTATCCTGTTAGATATCTTTCTTACGGGTGTTAGTTTTGGAAAAAAAAAGTCATTTTCAAGCAATTTCCTCACATTTTCTTGGCAATTTGCGAAGTTAATAATATAACATAATGCCAAAGTGTAAGCGCGTTTTCTGAGCATTCTACCTCTTCACAAAAACTCTACCCTTGCTTTCTTTATCTCTTCATTGTATGGCAATTTTTATACACTCAATCTACCTACTCTAATAAAAAATTAACTATGATGGATACATAGCATCACCATATTTCACTTCACCAAAATTTTCCCGCTTCTCTCTCTTATTAATATCACATTAATTACAAATAATAAATTAAGAAATATATCTTTTTTATTAATATTGTTTTTAAAGAAATAAATATTTATAAATTAAGAAACTTTTAACACATCAAACTTTTTTAAAATTTTTAAATATTCTAACAATGATGTTGTGGGTAAAATTTTTATAAATAAAAATTAATTAAAATTAGGAGTTATAATATATTTTTTAAAATGTTTGTTTTGAAACAAAGTTTTTTATTTTTATTAAAATAAAAAAAAGTAAAAACAAACGATTAAAAAGTTTATATCATTATTTTATTATTTATAGTCCTTATACATAATTTTAATCATATCTTATATTAATATATCATTTTATAACTATTAAATTTTTATTATATTTAGTACTTTATTTATTCAACTCATGTAATACACGGGTTTACTAAAGCTAGTTCAATAAAAAGTGAAAAACAAAGTATTTCTAGTTCAAATTGATACAAACATAAGTGGTTTTAAGTTTGTTGAAGTTATAAAGTGAATCCAGAGTATAAGACTTTTTATAATTAATTGATTTATACTAATTTAAAATCAAATAAGACTTTTAAGTTTGTATAAACCGATGTAACAATGTTCATTTCTATAGGTCTATTAGTTAGATAAATTTTTGTTGTAATAAAGCAAATAGTTTTTGATTTAAAAAAGGAAAATATTATAGACTAATAATAACAAATCAAATACAAAGCATTTAAAATAGTATTATAGACTAAGAAAAAAACTTGTTTTAGTAAGATCTTCATATATCTTTCATACAAATTACATTGCAAAAAAATTAATCCAACTAGTACCTTTTTGATCTATTTATTGTTTGTTTTGAAAAGTCGATCAAAGTTCACATACATCAACATTTCAACACAATTTCATGGCAATTGTAACCCTTTAGTACTTTTTCTGTATAAATCTCAACTTGGTCTCTTAACATGATCGTTTTCATATGTTTTTATCAACATTTCATTTCACAAATAACAAGTTTTCTTCTTGTATATTTTTGAGATCGGACTCGATTGGCCAGTCTGAACAAAAATATGTGGTCTGGCTGGTCGGTTATGTCTTTATATGTTTTTTAGCCGGCCGGTCATCGGTCATGCTAATTTACCTTCGGTCATATTCACTGAATCTATCAAAGAAGATTTGTTTTTTTTACCTTTTTAATTTTTTTTAAAAAATATCATTTACAGATTAATTTAGTACTTTAGGCCACATATGTTATTTATTTAAATCTATAAAGTTGTAAAATGATACTAAAACATAACGTATTTATGTATATTGTTTTAATTTAGACGCATATAACTATACGTATAGTTTTAATACATATAATATTTATTGGGATGGGTACTGTAGCAATCGGTAAGATTTTTGTTTTGTGACCTTGAGATCATGAGTTCAAACCGTGAAAATAGTCCCGTGCACAAAGTGGAGGAGACATACATAACGTATTTATGTATATTGTTTTAATTTAGACGTATATAACTATACGTATAGTTTTAATACATATAATATTTTTTGGGGTGGGTACTGTAGCAATCGGTAAGATTGTTGTTTTGTGATCTTAAGGTCATGAGTTCAAACCGTTAAAATAGTCTCCTGTACAAAGTGTATGGTAAAACTAATTGTATCGGATAACGAATCGAACTGGCGCTCACATAAAACGGGATCTAAATCAAACAACGGGTAAGTCTTTTTTCTTGGCCTCGTAATGTATTTCTTTTTTATTTTGTTTGTTTTTTAACAGCGTTATGTATATCTTGTGTTCAAGGATTATACCAGATAAAAGTGGTTGATGACGAATTGACCGATAAAGAGAGCAGTTGACTTTTCGATGTTATCATTGGCTTAATGTGCATCGTAATTACAAAAATATTTCTGGTGAGTGTTTTATTTGCATGTTTTAATGCGTACAAAATAGATTTCCGGAATAATATTTCATATTAGGTATCGAAATGGAGGAATAATAATATAATATACTTATAATTATTCATACACACAAAAAACAAGTAAACGTTTATTTTATTATAATTATTTTATCTTTATAGATAAATTTTAATAATTATTTCTTTTATAATTTTAAAATATAATATTTCTTTAAATTTCATATATATAATTTCGATATATTTATTTTTATCATGTTTTGATATAAGTTTCGGTTGAAATTGACCTCGATCTAATATATTTTAGAGTTAAGTTCAATTTTACTATTTGAACTTTGTTAAAAATAACTATTTTCTTCCAAAATTTTAAAAACATCAATTTAACTCCAAAAGTTTCATAAATTATTTCAATTTTAATCCAAAAGTTTCATTATTTGTTTTAATTTTATCCAAAATAATGAAACTTTTGGAGTGAAATTGAAACAACATGAAACTTTTGGAGATAAATTGATATTTTTAATATTTTGGAGAAAAATGGTTACTTTAGTTAAATATTAGAGAGTAAAACTAAAATTAACTCTATATTTTAATTTTTTTCACAATAACGTGATGTGTTTTCTAGATTCAAAATATACCATTGCGTTTTGATCATTTTTACGTAACTATTGATATAAATTTTATTTAAAACTGAGCCCCCACAACACCCAACCAAAACCCATGGCTGAAGTATAATTAAAAATTTTCACTGACAACATAGTGTTCTTTTTAATTACGAACTGTTGCAACATTATTATTTCCACCTATGTCTCGATATAAAGTTATTGTTCAAAACCGAATTGGCAAAGAACATGAGTAAAGCCTAACCCTTATTTTTATAATTTGTAATTAATTTCAGTTATTAAAAACAAACAAGACAATTTCACATAAATTAAGTTGGAAAATGAATATTTTTATTAGAATTGTGGTTTAATTGAAAAATGTAAATATATAATATTCAAATTGTGTAAAGGCGTATTGGAAAATGATATCAAACAAAAATGAATATATAATGGTTTGAATTGTGGTGATGATGATTTCATACTTACTTGAACTAGTATGTTCTCTCGGCGCGTGTTGCGTATTAGATGGACCAACTAATCTACCGTTATAGTCGGGTTTAGAACGAGGGTTCGATTGTTGCCACTAACCGTAAACAGTAGCCACGTCACTACAACTAACACCGCCACTCTGGTTATGTCATCATGACCCTTGGATTTCGTTAGAACTAAACATGCATACCAAACTAAACATGCATATCAAACTATACATGCATTCCAAACATATTCATATTATTAGTCTCAGATGAGTAACGGTTCATCATCATCGACATTCGTAGCAATAACAAAACAATACACCAACGGACACGGGAAGAAAACAATAAAACCATCGATAAACAAGTACTAACATCAGGTTCAAATGTTGTGTTCTTCATCATCATCGACACCATAAGGGCAGTTTAATATAAAAATCGGTATCAACACGAAGTCTAAGATGAGTTGGTCCTCTTTATCATTGACATTATGATGCCTTCATCTTCACCATCTGTTATCAGTGTTAGATCTAAACCAGTATCAACGAAAAATCACCAATGAAGTGGTACTCCTCATCATCAACACTATGTAGCCATCACCAAAAGGGTAATAATGGTCATCGGACCACCACATCATCACCCTTGACCCATCATCACCCTTGACAAGAGGACTGGCTGTACCTTAACTCCATGGAGGAGGGAGGGTTGACATCAAAACATTCAAAGTAGAGTTATTATCTTTATGCTTATAATTTAAATAAAAATCGTATTTATCTTTATTCAATTAAATAATAATTTTTTAAATCAATTTTAACTATTTTTTTTCTCTTCCAGATAAAAAAATAAAGGATTAAAAGTAAGTTGGTAAATATAAAAACTCATATTCAACCCATATTTATAATCCTTATAATTTATTGACAATATAAATTATAAAAATAGGATGGAGTAAAATTTTTTTCAAAATCTTCCTTTTATTTTAATAATAAAGACTATAATGAGAATGATCTCAGATTAAAATTCTTATCTATATCTTTATAATTTAATCAAAAAAATTTTATTCTTAAATTTAATTTATTTTTTAAAACATCTCTCATCTTATTTCTTATTTTTATTTAATTAAATAATATTTTTATAATTAATTTTTATTTAATATTTCTCTATCATCCACCCCAAATAATTTCAGAGTCTTGGGAACAATTTTCATATTATTATTATTATTTTTGTATTTCAATATCTTTTTCCTTATATTTTTTATCTTCTTTACTAGTTCATTCATATTTTCTCATATTGTGACTCCACCAAATAACACTTCTGGAAGTCAATTTTTGTGATGATATACTGACGTGAAGGCTTTTATTGAAAGATGGGTTTTAAAAATAACGATTTATATTTCATTATTCAGAATAACATCATTTTGCTTTATGATATAAGTATATATTAAATCACCTACATAATCAAACGTGGTATAAATAAAACAAAGATCTTCGAAAGATATCGTTAAAATAAGGGTCAATTAGATGAAAACCAAATCTGATGGGCAAAAGTGAGAAACTTAAAAAGTCAATCAATAACCGTGCCTCGCAAGTTCGGAAGTCGGAACCTTCTAGTCTCCTAGATTGACCTTTGTACGGACACATAAATAAATTATAAACTTCTTACATATTTAATGGAAATGTTTTGTGATTATGAGATCTATGTTTTAATTTTTTAGAAAACAAAATCACGCAGAAAGTGTAATGTAAAGTAGCATACATTAGATTGCGAAACAATTTGACCCTCTCAAAAACCTACGTAAAATTGAAGCTAAATGAAACATCAAGTACACCAATTTATATGTTTGACAAATATATAGAAATCATCATATGACATAAATATTGACTCCTTAAAAATTAGTAATATAACGTCCAACTTTTCGATATCTATCTATTCTACCTGTATAAGGAGATTAGATGGGTAAAGCTGAAATTTTTTAAAACTTAATACAGTTAATACAACTTTTAAAACAAATAATACAAGTGCTCTATGCATGTATTCCTATTTTGCCCTTGTTTAATAAACTTCTACTAATTAATACACAGTATTAATATATTATTTATTAATATGAGATTATTTAATTCACTAAACTAAATATTATGTTATTAATAATACTTTAAACTAACATTTAGATTTATATTTACCATTTACTATTTTTATAATTAAATCCTATTTAAATTAAGTATTATATTATTTAAATATTTAAAGATATAATTACCAAAAGCTTTCACAAACATATAATAATAATAATATATATTTACTATTTGTATTTGTATAACCAAATATTATTTAAATTAAAGATTATCTTAATTAAATACTTAAGTATATAACTACTAAATAATTTAATAACAACAACAAAAACCACACGACAATGACGACGATAGCGACAGTAGCATCTCTTATATATATATAGAAGAAAATTATTATACAAAATCCGCTTTGTGTAATATGTGGTGGTCTGGGCCTTTGATCATATGAATGTGCGGTTTAGATCATTTGTGTGATTATTTCACCCTTCTACGTGATAATTCTACCCTTCTTGTGTCATAATTATCATGAAATGTTAATTCTTATTGTGTGATAATTTCATCATCAATTCTAAATGCTTCGTATGAAAAGACACTTTACATTCTAAAATCTCTTTATATATAATTTGTTATATATTTTTTTGACATTTTAGTTGGTGTTAGACCAAAGCATCACTTTGAGTATACTTTTAATGGGTTGGGCTCAAATAAAAATCAAAATAAATTATGTAAACCAATAAATCAAATCTTCATATGTGATTTATGAAAATCAATAACTCATATATGTTTGACTTTTTTATAGGCATATTTCAATACAAATAAAAATCTCTATTATTTTATTCAAAAATTATAAGATATTGATCTTTATAAATTAAAGGTGCAAATTTGGTTTACTGGGTTACATGATTTTTTTTAGTTTTTAATTGAACCTAACCTTACTTTTAATTATCTTAAATACTTTTAGTAGAAGTTTTTTTTTTTTTTTTTTTTTTTTTTCAAATTTTTATGGATGCATATAGTTTAATGTAAAAGGGCTCAATTGTGAATAAGCACCATTCAAATAATACTAAATAATTTGTAATTTAATGATATCTAGTGTGTATATATAGTGATATCTTTTAAAGTCATGTGATGAACAACAATATAGATTTAATAATAGTACATGGGTTTGTGATTGTTTATAATTATGTATAATTATAGTTCACTAATATAATATTTTTACATGATTATATGTCATTGAGATTAAAGAAAAATCAAAGAATAAATTATTGTACAGAAAATATATCAATTTTAACCCTACTAAACACTTTTAACCCTTTTTTCTAACTACATGTGGGGCCATATATAATATATATTCATTAATATTATTTGTTTATTTGTTGACGTTAATTTTGTTATTTCATGCCCATTTAACAAACAAAGTTCACATCCATTTATTTTTGGGACTTAACAAACAAAGTTAACATTCATTTATTTTCGGGACCAAAAGTGTAACAAGTGGGCAAATAGTTAGGATCAAATCCGTAATTTCTTAAAGCCTGTTTGGGTCTTAGAATTCTCTGGAATTAAATTTAAAAATAGAAAGTTTTTCATCCAAAATCTTGTTTTGTTGGTCTATAGATTAAATTGAAATGAAAATTTTTCTCACATTTATTGAAATTCACATTATTTTATTTACTTATTAAATATTTAACAATCCAATGTAATGCTCAAAAATATTCTAATTACATTCAAAATTGACAAACCAAATAAGTTATCAATTCAAACAAGATTCCAATTTCATTTTCAATTTTAATTCTTTTACAAAACATTTTACGAACCAAATAATTTTCTAGAGTTTAGAATCAAAACCATAATTTGATAAACTAGAGGGACTATCCAGGTAGTTGATTCCTTCTAGACATTTACAAAAACCCAACTCTCAACAATCATTAATCATATCAATTATATACATTTAAATAAGATAATGAAGGAAGGATACAAACTACTTTTTGTAACTGTTGGCGATTAAAGTTCTGTTTACACGGCATTACGCAGCCCAACGACTTTTGGCTTGGGATCTACGCGTCCCATATACAATGAAACTATCCAATAAAAATCTAAATAATCATATAATTATAATTGTATATTATTTGTGAGGATAAACATTTATAATCTTTTAGTGAATTTTGTTTGAACTATCGAAGTAGTATAATAAAATAGGATGTTTAAGAGCATTCATAGTGGATTTACTATTTTTATTAATATAATTACATTAAAAATCACTATATTTTTATTCTTCTTTTCAATCAAATAATACCTTTTATACATTTATCATTATTTTTTTTTCTCTCCTCCACTCACAACCACTTTCAAAAATATTAAAAAATTTATGTGGATTGAACAGTAATTATTCAAATATACCAATCAACAATAATATTTTCTTTCTCCTTCACTCACAACCATTCAAAACCATTCCATATAATAAACCAAACACACTCACATAAATTTAAAAATTCCATTATAAATACTCTAAACATACTATTTCCTTTATTTGGTTTCTGACATAAAAAAGTTTTGGATATGTGAGGTTGATGATTCTTAACGTGGTGAAACATGAAGTCAAAAATTCATAAAACTAGGCACAATTTCCACATAACCTTTTCTCTTTGCATGCAATGAAATGGTACTCAAGCGAATTTAGTCTTTTATTGTGACAATAATATTTCTGACAATGTTTTATTTTAAAGCCTGGCTATCCAGGGTACCTCAATGATGAAAAGTCACCCAATACGCCCGCGAGCTCAGGCAGCGCTGGGTAGCCCAAGCCCACCAACTACCACTTCCAGGGAAAACCCATCACCCGAAGGCCCACTACGGTAAAACCCGGCTCACAAACAGTATTTTGCTGCTAGTAGGACTCGAACTCACAACCTTACATAGAGAAAGTCATGACAATGTTATTATATAAAATCTATGTTATGTGTGAATTGTATAAAGTATGGGTGTAAATCATTATACAAGAAAATTTTTGTTTTACGTAATTAAATAACACATGATTAATTAAATTATGATGGAATTATCATGCATGGAGGATGAAATAATCATGCATGTGCGTGATAATTTCACTGTAATTTAATGACGTGTATGTTACTTAATTAAGTACGTAAAACATAATTTTTCTTGCGTGATAATTCTACTTCTACTTTGTACGAATTGTACATAAAATAGAATTTGTATTTTTAACTTCTACGTATTTTATAAAGCCATATGTGTACAATAAACATTTTTATAAAAATATAAATTTAATAATGTGAGTAACTTTTACGCTTTTTATTATGAGAAAAGTGTCTTATTTTTTATCATCTTATTTACTTTACACTATTCACAGTAATATAAAATTAGGTTAACTAGCTGGAAATCTGGGCACGCACGTTGCGCGTGCGCGTAGGGCTAAGATAATCTATCATAGCCGTATATACATCGCAAATCAAACAATAGGCGTAGAATTGAATTATAGTTACGGCTGCAAACCATAATGGGTTGACACGCCACAGTAACTGATAAATTTTTTCGAATACAATCATAGCCAAACGGAGATAACAACAACTAACACCTTACGATATAGATAATTTTGCACTAAATAGGTTCAGAACCGCTATCCGGTTGTAGCTGCATGCCATAAACGACTACCAAGCAATGACAACCAACACGGGCTTTGCATTCCAGTCATAGCCACGGAAACGGAAACTGACTAAACACACCCAAATATAGGTAGTCTCAGATGAGCGGCAGCTCGTCGTCATTGACATCTCTACCCCGACACAAAGAAAATAATGAGCCAGAATCGGTCTCAAATGAGGCAAAACCTCATCATCATCAACAAATCACAAACCAACCAGAACACCATCACTATTGTTACCACCGTCAGCATCAAGAGACCATAACCAGTCTTAAATGGTGCATATCGACCCAGTTACCTTCACCATCGCCGCCACCGCCACCATCAACATGAAGTTGATAACAGGGGAAAGCCAACACCGACGACAACACCGAGCGGAGCTTGGGAAGGCAAGACATGCACCGGTCGGTGAAGCACAAACGGGAAGCGGCGTCGACGACGGCAAAGCAACCAAATCTCGAAACCCTAAAGGGTGGCCATCGCGCGCCATCTTGTCGGAGCATCATTGGACACCACCGAAAACCCCAGTGGCCAGTAGCCGATTCTAGTAACTCCATGACTACCGCGACAACCGCAAACATCAACGGTAACGATGGAACCAACCAAAGACTCGCGAACAGCCGCAACTATAAGCAAAAGCCCCAAATCAAAACCCGAAACAATCAGGGCTAAAATACAACAGACTGGTGAAGCCACCAACAAAATCGGTGAAGACCGGCAACCAGCAAAGGGCCGGAGACCATCAGGTAACGACCGAACGCCAGCAGAGCGGCGACGAACCACCACCGGCATCACCAACAAAACCCTTTCACTTTTCATATAACTACACAAAGAGAGGGGCCAAAATGATAAGTTAACAAACCTCTGTGGCAAAATCACAAACAAAAAACACTTTACTATTTCTCACACTACTTTTTTCTTATATAGAGTAATGGTTAAAATGAACTTCCCATAAAAATTCATAAGTGAGAGTTAACGTTATTAATTTTTTGATAACTTGAAATACTTATGTGGCCAAAACACTAAAAAGAAAGTTAAAATCTATCATCAATTCCGTCAATCTGAAACTTTTGCACCCTGAAACCTATCAATCTCCATCTCTTTATCTAAACCATTTGACTCTTTAGAGATAGATTTCAGGTGATGATGGAGGCTAGACAATAAAAAACAGATCTGATAGAGGCTGGGCGGCGACATAGTTAAAAAAATGTCTTAAAGTTGACCTTATTTCATCAAAAAACCTAACGGTTAAAAAAATGTCTCAAAGTTGACCTTATTTCGTCAAAAAACCTAACGGGGGTTAATTTTTAGTAAGTAAAAGATCGTTGTAGGAAAATAAAGTCAAAGTTGAATTTGAACTTGGTTTCTTTAAATTAATCTATATTTTTTGAAACTTGATAGAAATCGGTTATGATTTATATAGTATGTTGAATTTATCTTGCATTTGATTTTTATGATGGTGTTTATAAATTAAAACCAAACCAAAACGAGCCGACCCGAGCCGAGTTCGCTTACAAACCGAGCAGAGCTCGAGCTCAGATTTCAAGTCAGGTTTTAAAAGCGAAACAAGCCGAGCCGAGCCAAGCTAGCTTAGTTTAAATTTGAGCAGCGTTTGAGCTTGCTTTGATTCCGTTCAGTTCGGCTCGTAAACAGCCCTATTTGCAAGTGTGTGCGAGGGAGACGTGTGTTTAAGAACACGTACTTTTAATATATTTTATTTATAATAATGTATTAATGTGTGTTAGTAAAACTCTAGAAAACAATAAATATTAATAAAATTTGAGGGATTAAGGCATAAGACGGCACCATGAAATGAAGAAGATAGGGATGCTTGTGGTTATCTATAAAGAAAAATGATTGAAGATATAAAATCATGCTTATGGTCTTGTGGTTTATATATATATATAACTCTTCTTATGAATATACCATGAGTAGAATTCGAGTAAAAATAAGTTTATATGATATTTAAAAGCAAAAGATTATTTAAAAAAAATTTATAGAATAATTATTAAGATATTTAAATAGCATAACTTTAATAAAAATAAATATTACATCATATATATTACGCAATAGCGTGAGCCGTGAAGCTTCCATCCCACTGCGTTGACTTGGTCGTCGAGTATACCCTCTCAATTCCATAAGAGTCCTCTATAAATAGTTAAATACCTTCACACACATTCTCACACTTCAATCACCTTCTACCATCAACCCTCTTAATTAAGCTTCTTCTTCTACAAAAACTCAATTTCATCATTCAACTCACACCAATGGCGAAGGTATAGATCTATTTCAGTAACTCAAAGCTATAATATTTTGCATTTAATTGAATCAGTTCACCTCAATTTGTGTAATTGAATTTGATTTTGCAGCAAAAGATTGTGGTGAAGGTGACCATGACCAGCGACAAGAAAGCACGTAAAGCGCTCAAGATCGCGGTTAGCATCTCCGGTAAGATCACGTTTCTCAAATCTTCTTAGGGGGAGTTCGGTTCACGGAATTAATAGGAATTGGAATTGGTATTGAAATTGTATGATTCGCCAACCAAAATTGTATTTGGGTGAACAATGAGAGTGAATGTTTTACCTCAAATTTCTTTGATTGTAAGATTTCAATATTCCTTTCACCTAGAGAAGGATTTTAAATCCAACAACCAAAGTAATTTTGAGATAAGACATTCCCTCTTATTGTTCATCCAAGCACAATTTTAATTAACAAATCACATAATTTCAATACCAATTCCAATTCCCATGAATTTCTATGAATTCCGTGAACCGAACGCTCCCTTAGTGTAATTGTTTTTCTTTCCGCCAAAGGCCTTCTTGTCTAATGATAAATTGCACGCGATGGTTTGAACCCGAGATCTTTTAGGTATCAGGTTTAAACCAGACTTAAGGGCTAAAAAAAGATAATATTTGTTTTTTCCACGTTCATTTTAACTGAATGGTCATTTGAAACTTGACGAACAGGGGTCGAATCAGCGTCTTTCGCTGGATCGGATAAAGACCAGATCGCGGTGACAGGCGAAGGTATCGACTCGGTTGAACTGACGACCTTACTGAGGAAAAAGATCGGATACACAGAGCTGGTGAGTGTGGGTCCGGTGGAGGAAAAGAAGCCTGAAGCGAAGGAAACAAAGGCCACTATGCAAGTAGATCCATACCAATACTTCTATAATAATTATGCTATGCCATATTATTATTATCCCTACCAGAGTTTAGATATCATAAACTGAATACAGAGTTGCTGAAATAAAAACAGAGTAATCACCTTTCTCTTGTTATACTTTGGATTTGGAGATTTTGATGTAAATAATACCTTGTTATGTGTTTTTGTATTGAGATTTCCATTGATCAATAATAATAGACTTTGGTACTATTTCAAGTTTACAAAATCTGTTCTTATGATAACAAACTATCTAGTTCTTATTTGTTTTGAGATGGGTCAAACAAGTCAATACTTGGGGTGCAAGGTTTGGTGGGCTAGGTTTATTGTTTTTTATTTATTTATTTATTTATTTTTGGTTATTTGAATTGGTTTAGTTTATGATATAAAGTTTTGTATTAGGGATGACAATCAAACCTAAACCCAACGGGAATACAAAAAAACCGGGAAATTTGGGACGGGTATGACATCGGGTAACTGGGTATGGGACCGGGTATGAGATTGATTTTTATTTTTTTCGCGGGTATGGGACGGATATGGGATTGCATTGTATACCCGTTTACCCGACCCGATTACCCGATTAAGCATACCCGTTTACCCGATTATATACCCGGAGTTATTTTATTTATTAATTTATTATATTTAATATTATATCATATATAATTATATCTTTTTATATTTTTTACTTATTATTTTTTTATTTCATAATTATATGTTAATATAAGTTATAAAACTTCATATCATTTGATCATATGATATCTTATAAATTTATAATAAAAATCTAAAAATTTGATAGTAGTTGTAGTGGAGCATAAACAAAAAATATTAAGGATTAACGAAAAATGTTATTTAATACGTATATGCAAGTATAGCTTCGTATGATGTATAGATACCCGATGGGTATACCCAACGGGTAATTTTTATAACATTAACGGGTATACCCGATTACCCGCGGGTATACCCGATACCCGACGGGTAAATACCCGATTCATACCCGACGGGTTTTGGGCCGGGTATTGGACACACTTTTCTAATCGGGTATGGAGTTGGGATTACTCATATCCGTCCCAAACCCGCCTCATTGCCATCCCTATTTTGTATGGTAAGGATCAGTTGAGGAGAATGGTTTCCTTCTTGATTAAGAGTGTTGGTGATTAAGTCAACGTTTTAATATAAATAAAGATGTATAGATCAATTTAATGTTGTAATCATGGATAAGATTAAACAATATTTTTTAAAATTTGTGAACCATCAACAAGTACCTTTGAATCCTTGTGATTAATAACAGAAGAATACTTTTTTGAGCCAAGCTATTTGAACCGAAATACAACGGATGAACCAATGGACAGAACATAAATTAACAATAATAATAGATTGGATAAATCTAAAAAACGTGAAGAACACTATTAGATTAAACCAATTGATCGGATATATAAAGTGTTTAATCGGATTCAAACTGAGAATTTTTGAAAATGAATTTTAATGTCTTATTTTGAGAAAATCGTATGCTCTGTTCTAACTTTTCCTTTTTGATAAAAAGATCCTTTTTTTTTCTGTGTATAAGCATCTATATGTATATTAATATTGGGCTCATATTGGACTACATGGATCAAACTCAAATCCATTATAATAATTGGGCTTTGTACTTTTAATAATAAAATCCATTTATTGCCCAATAATAGTATAAAATATGTCCTCAAACGTACCCTCAATTTATCTCACATACACACAACTAATTATGTTCGGGTAAAATGATTCCGCACTCATGCGTCACCTTATTTGTTTTGGAACTAATATAATTTACTAGATCAACAAGGTAATCTAATAACACTAAAATTTATCGATAACAATAAAATTATTAACATTCCTCCTCCATTTTAATGATTTTCATGATTAACTTAAATATCTCTTGTAAAAATACAAACTTATGCATAAATGAAAATTTCCTACAGATTGAATTTCATCTTAGCATATCACATTCAAATATTAAAATATTAGAGTGTCATAATGGATTGAACCCTTAATATCTATTTAAATGCCTGAAGTAAATATACACATAAGTTTACAAATTCAAATTCTCGCTTAAGATAATTTTTACTAGCATGTGTTTTAATCCTTTAAAGAATACATCAAAGCTGAGTTCAAGCTTTTTGAAGTGGCTAAACTTCATATTCTTATAAATAGTTCTTTTTAATCTTGCACCTGCAAATGCAATTTGTCAAAGAAACTATTAAGAAAATATACTTCAACCTATTTTATCTTGTAGTCTGAACACAAATAGTGTGATGACTTGTTGATGTGTTTCATTTTTTACATGACGAGCTTTTCAAATTGAATTCAACATCTAGCATTGTATTAGAAAGAAATTAGGTGGCTTGACATAAGAAATTTAAATGGAGTTAAAACCATTCCTATAGCTGATTTATTCACAAGATCCCCCCTAACTTTATTTTTAGGTGATTAGCCAAATTAAATTTGGATCTTTCAAATTCAACTGATATCAAACCATTCATGATTAAATTTCTAATCTTGCCATGTCTAACACCTAAATGCTTAACTATATGCTTTGGCCAAAGTAGATACACTATCACACATGATAGAGATCGATGATATCAGTTTTGGCCATAATGGAATCTAAAAGATCATATTTCTTAGCCATTTAGCTTCCTTCCAACTGCAGCCAAAACAATAGATTTAGACTCCATAGTTGAAGTAGTTATGCAAGTTTGTTTCTTTAGCACCACAACCAAGTAAGAATACCCATCCACTTGTAGAAGAATGATCTTTCGTATTTGTTATCCAACTTGAATTTGAGTACCCTTTTGGTGGGCTAGGTTTTTATTTTATTTTATTTTATTTTATTTTATTTTATTTGAATTGGTTTAGTTTATGATATGAAGTTTTGTATGGTAAGGATCAGTTAAGGAGAATAGTTTCCTTCTGGATTAAGAGTGTTGGTGATTAAGTCAACGTTTTAATATAAATAGAGATGTATGGATCAATTTAATGTTGTAATCATGGATAAGATTAAACAATATTTTTAAAAATTTGTGAACCATGAACATATACCTTTGAATTCTTGTGATTAATAATATAAAATTCTTTGAGCCGAGCGATTAAAACCGAAATACAACGGATGAACCAATGAACAGAACATAAATCAACAAAAATAATATATTGGATAAATCTTAGAAATGTGATGAACATTATCAGATTAAACTAATTGATCGGACATATAAAGTGTTTAATCGGATTCAAACTGAAAATTTTTGAAGATGAATTTTAATGTCTTATTTTGAGAAAACTGTACGCTCTGTTCTAACTTTTCCTTTTCGATAAAAAGATCCTTTCTTTTGTGTGTATGAGCATCTATATGTATATTAATATTGGGCTCATATTGGACTACATGGATCAAACTCAAATCCATTATAACAATTGGGCTTTGTAAATTTAATAATAAAATCATGTATAGCCCAACAATAATATAAAATATGTCCACTAACATAACCTCAATTTATCTCACATATATACAACTGATTATATTTGGATAAAACGAGCCCGCACTTATGCGTCACGTTACTCGTTTTGATACTAATATAATTTACTAGATCAACAAGGTAATTCAATTACACTAAAATTTATTAATAACACTAAAATTATCAACATTCCTCCCCTATTTTAATGATTTTCATGATTAACTTAAATATCTCTTGTATAAATACAAACTTTTGCATAAATAAAAATGTCCTACGGATTGAATTTTCATCTTAGCATATCACATTCAAATATTAGAATATTAGGGTGCGACTATGGATTGAACCCTTAATATCTATTTAAATACCTGAAGTGAATATACACATAAGTTTACAAATTCAAATTCTCACTTGAGATAATTTTTACTAGCATGTGTCCTAATTCTTCAAAGAATACATCAAAGTAGAGTTCAAGCTTCTTGATACGACTAAACTTCATATTCTTATAGATAGTTCTTTTTAATCTTGCACCCGCAAATGGAATTTGTCAAAGAAACTATTAAGAAAATATACTTCAACCTACTTTATCTTATAGTCTGAACACAAACGTTAAAATTAGTTGTTGCTGTGTTCTATTTTTTACATGACAAGCTTTACACATTGAATTCAGCATCTAACATTGTATTAAAAAGAAATTAGGTGGCTTGACATAAGAAATTTAAATGGAGTTAAAACCCATCCCTGTAGTTGATTTATTAACAAGATCTCCCCTAACCTTTTTTTTAGGTGATCAGCCAAATTAAATTTGGATCTTATAAATTCAATTGATATCAAAACCACTCATGATTAATTTTCTAATCATGCTATGTCTAACACCTAAGTGCTTGACTATATGCTTTGGCCAAAGTAGCCGCACTATCACACATGATAGAGATCGATAATATTAGTTTTGGCCATAATAGAATCTAAAAGATCAGATTTCTTAGCTATTTAGCTTCCTTGCTAACGACAGCCAAAGCAAGAAAGTCAGACTCCTAATCGAATTAGTTATGCAAGTTTGTTTCTTTGATGCCCAGGCAATAGCACCACGACCAAGTAAGAATACCCATCCTGTCACACCCTCAAAATCCACGTGCGGGGTTTGACCGCAAGGCATGTGAACAAACCAGGATCCAAGTCATTAGTTACTCAGAACGACACTATATGTAGCATTAAAACATTTTAGAGTTTAAAACTTTAAAACTGTGTGGAAGCGTTTTGTAAATAAATCAAACCCAAGGTACTCAAAGTGTAACATTGGCAAAACACGCTCCAAACCATTGTTTATAGGAAATAAATTCAAAACCAAATGTTAAGTCAAATATGCTTGATTGAGATGCATGCTGGACTCGTGTACTGCTCCTACTGGCAACCGAAGCTAATGACCTGAGAATAGCATACTAAAAGAGTCAACACAATGGTTGGTGAGTTCAAGAGTTTGCATTTAACATAATCAATGATAGTTATAAAACATAGAAATCATGCATTGAAATAGATAGCTAGTCTATATTCATAAGTATTAACCATAGTGATTTCGCGATCGAAGCTGACTGTGTTTGTCTGTTTGCCTCCCGCCACGACATACCAGATCGTGACGCTGTTAGTTGTTTAGGACAATATTGCACCCGTTTGACCTCCAGTCGTACGGGTGGAGCTTGTCAGACCCAGTAGTACTACCCAAATTTCCCGCTAGATTCCTTAATTAACGATCCGAAAGTGTGAGGTCTTTCAATGGTATACAACACTATGTTAAACTATGCACATTTCATAATAGTAAAACATTTGTAAACAAGTATGCTATCTCCCCCAAAAGAGAGTGTTTAAAAGTGGGGCATGAACTCACCTTATGCGCAAATCAACAATAAGTGCAAAGCTTGTAATGAGAGGAAAGACAACCCGTCAAAGGTTACCTAGAACATGTGAGTACATAAGTATGTGCAACCAGAGAAACAGAACAACCCTAAGTGCTCAACAACACATTTACCCTAGGGTTTTAAAACCAAAATGACACATTTGACCTAGTTGACCTGTTTGACCCGTTGGTGACTTGTTAATTGAATTCTTTTTTGATCAAGTTTAACATCTCATAACACATTATTACCATGTAAGCTTTTCACATAGATCACATCGCCAATCTTAGATTCTATCAACATCATCATACCAACATAGATCATCATATAGCATATTTCATCATACAACACTTGCAAATCTAAACCCAACATCATGCCCAACACAAACATAATTACATCACAACTAGCAATTCATACATTGAATCTAATCATGCACTACATGCCATGTGAAGCCACTCACAACTTCACATCCTAAACCCTGCCAATCCTACTAAGTAGGGGCCTCAGATTCGCACGCGTGTATGACGATCCTTATCATATTAACCAACACAATTCACACCAACTAACATACATCATAATGATCTATTACAATCCTAAACATGATTCATAATTCTCTACCCTTAACCAACATCACACCATATCCTATGAAACCTAGATATCTTAAGAAATTCATCCAACATTCACATGATCCAATTTACACATTCTAATACCTTAGAAATCATCAATAAGCATTCTAGCATGATCCTAGTATCATAAACATGCCCAATTCACAAAATCCAATGTTCCACCTCAATAAAGTTTCCCTTTTGGGAAAGTAACATCCTAAATCCATCTAACACCCAATTCATTCATAAATTCATCAAATATATACTTAATCAAGTCCATGACAATCATTTAACACATACTAATCATCAATCCATGAATTTCCATGAAGAAAAGTTTTCTCTTTAGGCAATGTATGAACAATATGATCAAACCATGGATTTCTTGCATAATCAACATAACCCAACATTCATACAACCTATCTAACAACATATCATCATCAATCAATCATCAATTTCAACTTTTCTTCATCAATTTCGAATTAGTGTTCATCAAGAATCAAAAACCATAAAAAACTTGATAAAACTCACCTTTAAACGTGTAGGGATGATGATTAACACTTGCTAACACTTGAAACTACTCAAAATCGAATTGTTCTTGCTTGTTCTTGATCAAAATCACAAGAATGGAGTGTTTGGAGGGGGTTACGGCCGCAAAGGGGAATGGGGCTAGGGTTGGGTTATTTTGGTGGTTTAAATATGGTAATAATTTGACAAAAATCCCCTTTTTGTTTTATAAATTGTAAAACCAATCTTTTTAATCTTTTAAATAATTTTTTTAATCTTATAATACATAAAATTTATTAACTACATAAGATCATGAAAGCCAATTGATAATATACCATCCATAAGATCATGCATTACACATAGCCACATTGTAAAATGTAACACATAAAATGATGCTCAACATCTTAATTCACATAATCACATAATTGAAATCAAAACTATAAATTAAGTTATCATTTGTTAACCATAGTTAATTATTGTTTGGTCACCAACGTTCCACGACAACTAGTGTGTGCTCACGACACGTGTATGCAAGACCTAACGGAACTAACGAAGTTTGGTAACAGAAAATTACCGGATGTCACACATCCACTTGTAAAAGAATGATCCTTCATATTTGTTATCCAACTTGAATTAGAGTACCTTTCTGTAAATGAAGGAAAACCTAAATAACACAAACCATAACTTAGGTTTCTTTCTGATAGAATGATGTATGCTTGAAATACTAGTAAACCTACTTTGTTTTCCTACAACATAAGCTATATCAAGCCTTGTGCTTATCATAGCATACATCAAACACCCAATAGCTTTTGAATAATCCAACTGTGAAATAGAATCACCTTGAGTAGGCATAAGCTTGATGTTAGGATCTATAGGAGTACTTACCGAAGAACAATCAAAATAACTGAATTTCTTTAATACTTTTTAATGTAATGATATTGTGCCATTAATATTTCATTGTCGTTTCAATTTATCCTTATACCTAGGATAACATCCGCCTCCCCTAGATCTTTCATATCAAAATTAGAAGATAATAATCTTTTTGTCTTATTAATCTGATCTAGGTCAGTACCAAATATCAGTATATCATCCATATACACGCAAATAAGTACCCCCTTGCTAAAGGAGTTAAATTTGCTGTATACACACTTATCTTCTTGGTTCCAAAGAAACCCATTAGATAAGATAACCTCATCAAATTTCTGATGCAATTGTTTAGGGGCTTGTTTTAGACCATATAGTGATTTGATGAGTTTACATACTTTGTGTTCTTGTCCAGATAAACAAAACCCTAAGGTTGTTTCATGTATACCTCCTCATCCAGTTCACAAAACCCTTAGGTTGTTTCATGTATAATAAATTGTGAGTGTAATCCTTTTTGCGTAATTATTACTTGTTGTTGCGTGATAATTTCACTTAAAATTGCGTACGATTCGCACGAAAAAAAACACTTTGTATAGTAACCTTCCTATATATATAATTTAATTAAAATAATATTAAAAACAAATTATTATTTTATGATTTTATCTCATTTGTATATAGAATTTGCTCTTTTCTAGACATATTATTTACACGAATGCTCGGTGTGGTTTGGTCAAACTACGATTTTGGTCTAAAACTTAAGAAATTACGGGTTTGGTCTCGATCGCCATCCTGTTTTAAGGACCAGAATTGTAGTAAGTGGGCAGACACTAAGATCAAATCCATAATTTCTTAAAGTATAACAAAAAAAGCATCTTCTTCGTAGGTTCTTATTTTGCAATTAAAGGAACCAAACCTTAACAAACATTAAATATATCAATTATATGTTGTAATATAAGATAATTAAAGAAGGTTACAAATCACGTTTTGTAATTCTTGGCAATAATAGTTCTCTTCACACGGCTTTGACGCGGCCCCATGACTTTTGGCTTGGGATTTACGTGTCCAATACCATATAAATGAAACAATCGAATGGAAACCTAACATTGTACTTGAAGATTATAATGAATATATATGTGGCATATTAATTGTCAGGATAAAAATTTATTATCTTTTAGTAAATTATGTTGGAACTACAAAGAAAGACTATTTGAAGACATCAAGGCTATTAATTTTTTATGAGTAAAACACAGAGGCAAATGACACGTATTAGATTAAGAAAAATAAATTATGTTTATTATGTTTGTGTGATTGTAGGTTTTAGAGCATTCACAACTTATTTCTTATATTTATCCATATAATTATATTGAAATATTAATTTTTCTTTCAACTTTTCAATTAATTAATATTTTTTTTGTACCTTTACAATTATCTTTTCTCTCTATTCCACTCACAACAATTTTTTTTTAAAATTTAAAGAAAATTATAAGGGTTGAATAGTATTTTTTTTAAATTTATAGATTGAACAGTAAAATTTCTCTTTACTCCACTTACAATCACTCCATATACTATAAACACTACGCTCATATAAATATATAGAATACGGTGTGAATGCTCTTAGGAGATATCTAGGTAGTGTTTTATTTATTCTAGAAATATCTTAGACTTTGTTGTTTAGAATATAACCTTGAAAACTTTAGGTTATCCAACACGCTAATATGAAATTAGCATGCTTGTAATAAAGGGTGATATCTAAAAGATAAAAACTTAAATTAGAGAATTATAATAAAAACCAGAAAATCAACGCTAAATTGTCAAAGTTTTATCTGAATAACTTTAGTTGTCTCTTAGTTATATGTAGTCAAAAAAAATAGAACTTGTAAGCATGACATATTTTTAAACTTTATTTTGTTTCTTGTAGGCAATCAAAAATATTAATATTAAAATAAAAATATCTACCTATTTTAATAATAAAAAAAAACTAATGGAGACATCTGGCAATACTATATTTCTACTCATTAAAATTTTTCCGGTTTTCTCATATTAATTAATCTCATTAGTTACAAATAATACTATTTAAGCTTTTTTAAGATTAATTTGTTTAAATAAATTATAAACGAGATCTTTATATTAATGTAATTTTTAAAGAAATAAATTTTTATAAAATAAGAATTTTTTCTAAAACATAAAATTTCTTTAAAAATATGATATATTTAAACATTGATGTTTCTAAAAAGTAATTTTTTTAGAAACCAAAAATAATTAAAATTGAAAGTTATAATAAAGAAATTTTAAAAAATGATATATTTTAGAGACGTTTGTTTCGAAAAAAAAAAGTTTAGTTTTTTCTAGAAAAAACAAAAAAAAAAGTTTAAAAACAACATTTTAAAGAGTTAACATAATTGTTTTATTACTTATATTCCTTATTTATCCATAATTTTAATTATATATTATTTTTAGAATATTGTTTTAAAATTAATAAATTATTATTATTAATAATATTTTATATATTTAACTCGTGTAATGTATGAGTTTACTAAAAGTAGTAGATGTATCTAAAGAGAGAGACACATATGTCGGATGGTTACACATTTAACTATTTAAGTTTGGATAAACAACTTCTAAAACTAGGATGTTTTGATCGATTTACATTAAAACTGTGTTATTTTAGTTAAATATCTACAAACTATATACATTTTTAAAATTTTATTAGAAGTATAATAAAACTAAATCCCATAACATTCTATATACGAATAAAAGTATAAAACTACCACATCTTCAATTTTGGATAAGCCAAAACCTTAGAATGAGATGAATGATGAAGATGTGGATTAAAATATAAAAGAGCCACTGTGATCTAAAAATATTTATACGCCATTTTTCGGTACTCAGAGACAAATTTGACACTTTGAGATCAAGTAATGCCCTCTTACCATGTGCCGATGTGCGTGTGACAATGATGTGCGTTTAAGAGCACTATTAATTTATTACACATATTTTATGTGATAAATAATGTGTGTTAGTAAAACTCTAGAAGCAATATATATTAATAAAATTCGAGTGATTAAGGCAAAGACGTCAGCATTGAATGAAGAGGGCTATTTTAAGGGATACTTAGAGCATTCAGAGCCCATTCTTTATATTATGTGAGTGGAAGTTCTTAAATTATATGAAATGGTTTAAGTGTTTGTGAGTGGAGAAGAGAGAAAATGTTACCGTTCATCTGTAAATTTAAAGATTCACTGTTCAACCCTTATAAATTTTTTAATATTTTTAAAAGCGGTTGTGAGTGGAGGAAAAAGAAAAAGTAATGAAAAAGGTATAAAAATATATTATTTAATTAAAAGAAGAAAGAAAGAGTAATGATTTTTGGTGTAATTATAAGGATAAAAATAAGAAATGGGATGTGAATGCTCTTAAAATGGCGGAGTAAGGGATTTTTCACACATGTCAGAAAGTTTTGACTTTTGAGGGCCGACTCCAACATCGGTTTATCTATCATTAAATTTTAGAATTTTTGTTCGGTTTAAATCGGGTCACACATAACAAAAATCAAATTTAATCGCAAATACATAATTAAATTACATTCATCATTTTTGAAATTTAAACATTACATCATGTGTAGAAACATTTTTAAAATTTTAGAAGGTTGTAAAGAATCTGATCATATACGATGAGGCCGATCCTGAGACATGGCCCTAGGTCCGCCCCTACTTATGATTATATTTGAATAAAGATGATAAAAGATATAAAATCATTTCTATGGTCTAGTGGCTTAAAGCATTCATAGTGCAATCTTTATTTTTATTCATATAATTTTTTTAATATGAATATATGATTAATATAATTACATTAAAAATTACTACTTTTTTTCTCTTTTTTTGATTAAATAATATTTTTATACTTTTATTATTACTTTATTCTCTATTCTTCACTCAAAATCAGTTTCAAAAATATTAAAAATTTTATAAAAGTTAAACAAAATTTTCTTAAATATACAGATGAACAGTAACATTTTCTATATTATCCACTCACAACGATTCAAACCAATTACTTATAATATAAGAAACACATTTACATAATTTTAAGAAATCCATTGTGAATGCTCTTATATTAATAATCATGCTTTCCAAAAACATTGTGAGGAGAGTTCATGCCGGTACAAATTTATATGATATTTAAGAATTTATCACTGTTGTTATAAAATTAAAGTAAATTATTATTTTCATCCTTCTGTTTTACTTAAAATAACTCTTTTCATTCAAAAGTTTAAAAATAATCATTTTAGTTCAATAATTTCAATTAAGTAACGGTTTTACTCTTAAAACAATCATTTTACTCTGCTTTCAGTTAATTGAAATTATTGGATAAAAACAGTTATTTTTAGCACATCTTAGAGATAAAAATAGTATTTTACATAAAAAATTAAAAAATCATTATTATGAAGATTTAATAAAAATAAATATTGCGCCATATTTATTACGCAATAGTGTGAAGCTTCCACCTCAACTTGTTCAACAAGCATATACTCTTCACTCCATAAGAGTAGTCTATAAATACCTTCTCAATTATTCTCACTCTTCAATCACATAGCTCCATTAACACTCTCAATTAAGCTTCTTCTTCTACAAAAACTCAATTTCATCATCCAACTCACACCAATGGCAAAGGTAAAGATCTATTTCAGCTACTCAAATCCATCATCTTTTGCTTTTAACTGAATCTTTTATCTCAATTTCTGTAATTGAATTTGATTTTGCAGCAAAAGATTGTGGTGAAGGTGACCATGACCAGCGAAAAGAAAGCTCGAAAAGCGTTCCAGATCGCCGTTAGCATCTCAGGTAACATCATCTTTCTTAAATCTTCTCTGTGTGAATAATTATTATTCTAACTGAATGATAATTTGAATTTGACGAGCAGGGGTCGAATCAACGGCTTTTATCGGGTCGGATAGAGACCGGATAGAGGTGAAGGGTGAAGGTATCGACTCTGTTGAATTGACAAACTTATTGAGGAAGAAGGTTGGATTCACAGAGCTTGTGAGTGTTGGTCCTGTGTAGAAAGAAAAGCCTCAATCGAAGGAATCAAAGGCCACTGTGGAAGTTAATCCTTACGAATACTACTATAATAATAATGTTATTCCATATTATTATTATTATTATCCTTACCAGAGTTTAGATATTATAAACTGAAAACAAAAACAGAGTAATATCTTTTTTCTTGTTTTACTTTGGATTTGGAGATTTTGATGTAAATAATAATAATGAGATTTTGATCTCATGTATTTTTGCATTGAGATTTTCATTGATCAATAACAGATTTTAGTACTATTTCGGGTTTACAAAATCCGTTGTTATATAATAAAAAACTATCTAGTTCTTATTTGTTTTGAGATGGGTCAGATGGGTCAACACTTGGGGTGCAAGGTTTGGTCTTTGACTTTCTTTATTTGTTTTTTGTTTTTTTCTCTATTAGAATTGGTTTAGTTTACGCCTTTATGGTATAAAGTTTTGTTTGGTAAGGATTAGTTGAGGAGAACAGTTTCCTTCTAGATTAAGAGTCTTGGTGATAAAGTTAATGTTTTAATATAAATAGAGATTTATGGCAACGTAATGTGTAAAAAATATAGTGATATGGAGTTGGGTCTAAAATCCGGTTGTTATTTGTGTGCGTCCTAGACAATAATTATCAAGGAGGGGCAATATGATATATACTTTGTGTTGATAATGTTTAAAATTATGACTCGTATCATTATGTTATATACACACTAAATGAATCATCTAGAACAAAATATCATAGCCAATTTGCATGTTAACAAGGATCAATCATGTAAAGCTCAAAAGTTTAAAACTGATAGCAACACTCAAAAGTCAAGCTTAATATGTTGAAAATTTGAAGAGAATAAATCAAATGATTTTCACTAAAATGACGAACCTTATAAAAATCAATGATGCTTGGATTTTTAAAATAAAAAAAATTGGGATTGTGATACCGACCTTGTTGAAGTTTTGTCACAACCACATTAAATCTTGACAATGAGCTTAGAAACTTTTTCACACCAAACCCTAAAAGAAATCAATTAGGAATTTTGAAATTATACAAATAAAAACATATGATTAACTTATTAAGAGCATTTAATGAAATCTTTAAAAATATATGAGTGTGTGTCCTATATTATAGATACTGATTTTGAGTGGTTGTGAGTGAATAAAAAGAAAATATTACTTTTAATCGTTATATTTGTGGAATCAGTGTTCAATCTCTATAAATTTTTTAATATTTTTGAAAATGGTTCTGAATGGATGATAGAGAAAAAAATAATGATAAGAGTATAAAAAATATTATTTAATTGAAAGAAAAGAAAAAAATAGTAATTTATTAGTTTATCTTTCTACTCTAATAAAAGAGTATCTTATGGTGGCACGTGACGACACCACATTCACTCTCACAAAAATTTTCCCGCTTTTCTTTTCTATTAAATAATCACCTTAATTATCAATAATATTATTTAATATTTTTAAAACAAAAATATTTTTTTTAATAAATTTGAAAAAGATCTTCTTATTAATGTTATTTTTAACCAATAATTTTTATAAAATAAGAAATTTTTACAAAACATCAAACTTTTTTAAAATTAATTTTTTTTAAAAGTTAATTTTTTATAAAAAAAATAATGAAAATTAAAATTTTTAATAAGAAAATTTTTAAAAATGATATTTTTTAATACGGTTTGTTTTGAAACAAAAAATTTATTATTTTTTTGGGAAAAAGAAGTTTTAAACCAAAAGTTTAAAAAGTTGATATATTTGTTTATTGCATATTGTTCTTACTATACGTAATTTCAATTATATTTTATCTTAAAATATCATTTTATACTTCATGAACTTTTATTATATTTAATATTTTATTTGTTCAAACCGTGTAATACACGAGTTTACTAAAGCTAGTTATATATATAAAGATAGTCAATCCACTGTGAATATTTAAACATTTAGGCCCATTATTTCATCATCCTCACCCTTTTAAACTTAATTGCCTAAATCTTTTTACTATAATAAAAGAGTATCTTAAATGACACGTGGCGACACCATATTCATTCTTATCAAAATTTTCCCGCATCTCTCTGTTATTAAATAATTACCTTAATTATCAATAATATTATTTAACTTTTCTTAGAAGAAAAATATTTTTTTAATAAATTTAAAAACGATCTTATTATTAATGTCATTTCTAAAAATAATTTTTATAGAATAAGAAATTTTTACAAAACATCAAACTTTTTTATAATTAGTGCTTTTAAAAAGTTAATTTTTTATAAACAAAAAATAATTAAAATTGCAATTTATAATAAGAAAATTTTTAAAAATGATAATTTTTAATACGGTTTGTTTTGAAACAAAATATTTATTATTTTTTTTGAAAAAACAGTTTTAAACCAAAAGTTTAAAAAGTTCATATAATTGTTTTATTACATATTGTTCCTACTATACGTAATTTCAATTATATTTTATCGTAAATCATCGTTTTATACTTGATATATTTTTATTATATTTAATATTTTTTTGTTCAACCCGTGTAATACATGGGTTTACTAAAACTAGTACCCTATAGTCATTCAAACATTTAGGCCCATTACTTCATTATCCTCACGTTATAACACTTAACCTAATAGTTAGTAAATAATTAAACTACATTTTATAAAAATATAATATTAACGTTTCTACGAAAAGTGAGATAATTTTCACCAGATGTCCTTTTGCAGAAGTCGTTACCCTCAGATGCCCCTTTGTCCATGGTCACACGCCCCACATCCGCAATTTAACTGCTTTTTTGTATGTTTTCTCTAGACTTTACTTTATTAAATGATTACTTGTTGTATTATTATTAGATTATTTTTTGATTGGCAAACACATAAACTCTCTACTCTCCACATGTTTCATTTTAAAAACACATACACTTTACAAAATTTAAACCCACAAACTTTTGTTGTTGAGCATATATCATTTTACTATTAGAATGTTTATTTATGGCCAATTATTAGATAATTAATTAGTAATTAGTTCATTATTTTCTTGATTGCAAGATTATTCAAATTCATTATGTATGATCTGACAAAACAAGACCTAAACAAGAACATTTCATTAACTTATTAACACATATTATTAAAAAATCTTATAAACAAAATAATTAATCAAATAATTAGACCCATTATTTCATTTATTATTTTTTAACTCAATTTCCTAACTACACTATAACTATTTTAACATTAAGGCCCATTTGCTAGAGCCACTACCATCGTTTGCCCCTCTGCCAATGGTTACACATTCCTGTCTCTCAAATTCAATTCTAAACAACCCCATATCCGTAACTTAAAACATATTGTTTACATGTTTTCTCTAAATTTTACTATATTAAATGATTACTTGTTGCATTAATTATTAGATTATTTTTTTGACCGACAACACATACAATCTATTCCACTCGTAAAATCATCGTACATACACTGTGCAAAATTTCTACCCACAAACTTTTATTGGTAAGTATATTATTTTACCATCAAAATGCTCCTTTAAAATTATTAGATTAATGATTAGTGAATTAGTTAATTATTTTCTTGATTGCTAGATTGTTTAAATTCATTATGTGTGACCGATTAGACAAGAACTAACCAAAAAAGATTAATATTTGGTGATGGAGAACATATCCTTAAAGATTTCCGATCCCCACGAAAAAAATTCTTGGGGTCCACCACCAGTTCTAGTGATTAATATTCTATTAGATATAATTTCCAAACAATTTCTCAAGTAAATATTTAAAGGGAAAATCTCATATATATATATATATATATATATATTATTAAGAACTTTTAAAATATCATATATATACATATAAAAATTAAATACATAGCCATAACCATAATCAAACCAAGTAAATTAAATCTATAGCAACTTATTAATAAAGTTTAGGAGGGTGGGATGTAAGCCAACCCTACTTCTATTACATTGGATATTGAGGCTACTTTCAAGGAGATTCGCAGCTCAACCGCAATCCAGGTAATTAAAGAAGAAATATAACTAACACGATGCATAATCATCATATAGCATATCATCAACAGTACATCATGTATGAAAACACATACACAA
>CM046460.1:18482361-18504861 GCA_025506415.1 Flaveria robusta | reverse complement strand
GTCCGATAGCATAGGAGTGATGGTTTGGACTTGAAATCTCTAAAGTCTAAAATTCAAACCTGACCGGAGTGTCAAATTTAGTACGGACAGTTGATATCTCGTCTCAAGAAGGCTCGTGCGGGTATTATAATAATTTCACACTTGCTAATTACTTTATAACTAGTATTAAGCCACCCACGTTGCGTCGTACGCTGTAAAACCATGCCAAGTAACGCCAATTTAACACCAACATCAGCGACCACAAACATTGTAAAAACTCATATTAAAAAAGAAATAAAAATGGAAAAATAAAACCGAATAAAAAATAGACGTAAAAGCATTGAACCTTGCATGTCAAACGTAAAACATTAAAATCAAAACTAAGTCGATCTAAAACACGCGCGTTGTGACAGAGTCGTTGAACAGAATAAAAATAGACGTAAAAACATTGAATCACACATGCAAGTTGTGGCATGTTTACTCTTAAATTTTAACCCGAAACAAAAAACGAAATATTTGTAAAAGATGAAAAGTATATGGAAATAAAATTGAAAATGAAAATTATAGTAAATGTGTCAACTTCTAGTGAACTTTAAATTTTTGTTTAATAGTTCTCTCTCCTATTAAATAAAAAATAATTTTGAATAAGTAAACTAAATAATTAAATATTAAAAATATAAATCTTTTTATTCTAATAAATTTTTAAAACATCCTAAATTAAAATATTTTAATTGTATCTTATCGATATAATTTTAAATTTTTTGATTTTTATTATTTGTTATTTTTAATTTCTTAAATATTTATTATTTATTATTTAATGAATGACTAATTACATGTAAGATACAAAATATAAAAAATGCTCAATGATTTTGATATGAAATTTTTATAATTATATAATATATGAATTTCTAACCTAATTTCTATGATATTTAAAAATATAACTCCGTTGTTAAAAAATTATAAAATCATCATTATGAAGATTTAAATAATATACGTTTAACAAAACGAAATATCACGTCATATTTATTACGCAATGGTGTGAAGCTTGGAAACTAATTCAAAATTATTAAAGAATTAATTTGTGTATTTATTTATATGATTTTTTTTGAACGGTCAACTAATTAAAGCATGGCTACCCAGGGTACCCCAATAGCGAAAAGGCACTTCATACGCCCGCGAGTACAGACAACGTTGGGTAGCCCAAGCCCACCAACCATCAATTCCAGGGAAAACCTGCCACCCGAAGATCCACTGCGGTAAAACCCGGCCCACCAACAACATTTTGCTGCTAGAAGGACTCGAACTCAAAAATCCCCTAGAGAAAGTTATGAGGCTAGTACTCAACGAAATGGTTGGTTATTAATATGAAAACTAATTCACAAATTAAATATATTTAATTTGTGTAAAGTGATTGACTCTTTGCATTATCAGTTTTGGGTATAAATACAAGACATACGGGGTTTGTTTTGGATGCTTGGAAAATCACACGTGTTTGAAAAATCATACACACATACTCTGAAGAACATCTAGCATTCTTTGCTTTGCATGCTTTTATTTATGGCACCTTCTTATCATGCGAATACTTTGCTATTGTTTATTTTGCAACCATTTTGCAACTGTCATGTTTTGCGACCGACAATACTTGCGATCGTTTTGCTATTGACACTACTTGAGACCATTTTGCAACCCACACTTGTTGTCATTGTTTTGCAACCTCGAACGGGTTAGTGCAACAGGATTGTTGCAAACCATTTTGTAACCGCTACTAAGTTCTCCAACCATTTTGCGACCGCCAACGGTTTATTGCGACTGGATGGTTGCGACTGCTACTAGGTTATTACGACCAAAATGTTTCAGGTTTGAATCTATCTATTTTTTATTTTACACCTGCTTATAATGCTCATATTTTAGAATATAATCATTCATCGTAATTTCAAAATTATGTAAAACAAATCACATAACATTACAAAGTAAAATATCAAATAAATTGAGTTATCATAGTATAATGGATATCCTAAGTCCTAACAATCAAATTAAATTGTTAATAGTCTAAGTAGATGATTTGTCTCTTTGAGTCGTAGTTTTTAACATTTCTTCAAACTTTGTCATCCTATTACGTATAGTCTCTTTTTCAGTAACCGACTCTTTAATAATTCCATTCATCCTTTCTTTCTAATTAATTATCTTTAAAAAGCTTCTTTATAACCTCGTTTAACTTCTCTATCTACAAAACAATAAATCAATAGAGTCAAAAAGTGAAAATTGATAGAGTTGCAATATATTATATTTTAAAGTATAAATTTTACCCAATTATTATAATTGATCCATAGATATCTAGTAAGATAACAATAAGACATCAAGTTTAATCGATTATCATTCTTAATTTGACTTTAGTTTTGCTATGTTATCTCTACAAATGACTTTTATAGAAAGATGTTATGCTGTAATAATTTACACGGGCATGTTACACTAGTATTAATAAGCAAATTTATTACTTGACTAGTATCGAAAATGAATGATTTGTATATATACCGATACTAACGACCCATAAGCCAACAACCTCTGCAAATTAAGAAAATGTAATATGATTCAAATGAAAAATTAACACATAAAACAGAAAAGAGATGTTATAACCGCATCATTAATAGATGTCATATAAAAAGTGAATTATTGACAAGAGTAGCAATAAAGCACCTAAGTTTCCTTTGCAATTTAACACTTGAAATATAGATGAGGAACTGATCCCTTAATAAAAATTGTTTGACAGAAAAAAACATAAAAGATTAAGTTGACTCTCCTTCGGCTTATCTAATTGGATCTCCAGATGCAAATTGAAATCGAATAAGCCTCCTGCAAAAACCAAAATATTTGATCATGACCAACTTCATATTGATGTAGCTAATGACTATAAATTTCCTCCTTGTATTATTTGCTCATGTGAAATTTATTTAACTGTAGGTGTTAAATCAGAGCGGTTATTGAAATATATGTTTACTAGGTTAGTACCCCGTGTATTACACGATTTAAATAAATAAAATACTAAATAATTAGTAATAAAAATTTATGAATTTTAAAATTATGTTTGAAGATAAAATATGATTATAATTACATATGAATAGCTTCTTTAAGTAAATAAACAATAATATATTTTTTTAAACTTTTATTTTATAAAAAATGTGGGTTTTAAATATGTTGTTTTAAAAAAATGAATTTATCTTTAAAAAAGTTTATTGTATTCTGTATTTTATAAAACTTTTGTTTTTAAAAGTGTGTTTTTAATTAAAAAAAATAGGTTTTAATTTATTAAATTATATAATTTTTAATATGAGAATCATATGATTACTATTATTAGTATTCAATATTTTTAGTAATGATAAAGAGAAATAAAAAAGTTAGTATGATAAAATATATAATTGTATCAAGTCTTATTTTAGATTTTTCTTTGATATAGATAGATAGATATATAGATAAATAGATAGGCTAAAAACCCATTTATTAAACGTATTATAGTTACTATTAAACACGAATAATTACAGTGTAATATTTTAATATAAGATATAATTAAAATTATATATACGTAATAGTTCAAGAAAGAAAACAATTATACTATTTTTTAACTCTCTTATATTAATAGTTTTATTTTTAAACATTTGTTTTAATATTTATTTATAAAAATTTTATTGTTTATAAAAATCTTGTAAATTAAAACTTGGTTTTCTAATTATTTTGATTGTTTTAATAAAAAGTACTTTTATAAAATTTCATATTTTTTATATTAAAAAAAAGTGATTTAAAATATTATGTTTCAAAAAGGTTTACTGATTTAGAAAATTTTATATTATCCAAAAATTTTGTTTTTTTATTATTTCTATTTTAATAAAAAGTTATGATTTTTAATTTTTGTAATAAAGTTTAATTTTAAAAACATAGCTTGATTTTAAAAAATCTAGATGAGAGAGAAAAATGTATTAATTAATAAAATTGATTTTTATTAAAAGAGAGAAATTTGTTTGAGTGTTTAAATTACTATAATACCCTTTTGGAGTGAAAATGAATTCATGATGTATAAATGAATAACATGTGTCAAAAAGGTTGTTTAAAAGAATGACAAATGGCAAAAAAAACCTTCTTTTATTATATTTTAAAGATTAGTTATTACATAACTAAATGGGTCTTGTTAATTTAAACGCCTAGACCACAAAACCTACCTCTTCATTCCTATTTTATCATTTAAGATTTAACATAAATGCTTATTGGATTTTACTAATTAATCCTAACTTTTATTTCACTTAACATAAATGCTTATTGGATATTACTAAACATATATATATATATATATATATATATATATATATATATATATATATATATGAGTAGGATCATATACAAACCTATTATTTTGTAAAAATCATGAGAACCTATATTATTTCGCCATGTGAACTGTTTGCTTAGTAGGCAGTAGGGGTAATTTTGTCATAGCAATTTAAGTTTGTTTTGGTAACTCCTTATTTCATGCAATTCAAACAACTCTTATATTTAATTTTTAATTCAAACGTAGTTAACCATTAGAAATTATAATTTTATATTCATTCATTGTTTTAGCTTCATTTGTTTTCACATTCAAACCATTGTTGCGATCAGGTACGTTATGTGTTATTTAAGGTTAATGTGCTATTTTAGCTATATATATATATATATATATATATATATATATACATTTAACCTCTAGATTTTGTGTTTAGTAATTTTGATGCTTATATTGTTGTTATTTCACTTATTTGTTAGTACATTTGTTTGATGACTTTGGTATTTAAAAATCTAGAATTATGTTTAAGCCCTAATTTTGTATTCTTTGGATATTTAGTTCATAAAATATGTATGATACATTTTAGGCACATGGACCATTTTGTTGTGAAAAAAAAAAAACTATCGAACGTTTCTTATTCGTCTAATAATGAATTGATTTACATGATCTTTCATGGAATCCTTCGGAACGAAAGAATTGATTTCTTTTGGTGTTGTATTTTTGTTAGCATTTTGAATGCAATTTAATTATATTCTGACTCGACCCATCCCAACCCAAATTTACACCTAGAAAAAATTGAAGTTGTTTTGTTACAAATCAAATCACCGAAAAATAGTGACCCCCTAGAAAAAAATTTTCTGCTTCCATCACTGCCCGTTAGTTTTTTTGATGAACAAGTTAAGTGGTTCAGATCAGAAGGTGAAAATTAATAGGTTTCATGGTGTAGAAGTTTTATATTGATGTACCTGATTTTTTATTTCAACTTTTGCCTAGGTTTTGGATATATAAGTAGTGTATCATCAAAAAAATTATTGATGTTAACTCTCAGTTTGTAAGAGATCATTTGATGAAAATAAGCTTAAAGTTGGTAGTATCTATAAATATTTACTGAGTTGGGATTAATCCTAGACAATAAATAAAAGTTGTGATTATTAAAATCAAATAACCCTAACCTAAAGTATGCAACTAGTTCAAGTTTTAACATACATAAATATCTTAAAACTATAAAAATAAACAGGTTAATCTCAAACCCATCAGATTAACTCATGACCAACTCATTTAGTTAAACCTTTTCATATGTTAAAATACACACCTTAAAATGATACAAAGACATGCCTCTCAAGAACAAAATCAACTATAGTTTACCTATTATCAGATCAGTGGGCAACCATGGTTTATGTTTTAGATATGAATGAATTTTGAATAAAGGAAGGAATGAATTCTGAATAAAGGAAGCGGTCGTGACAAGAAAAGGCCTTTCCTTATTACCAGAAAAGAGAAAGTAGGCCAAATCGCTTGCTAGAGAGGAAGCTCTTAGGGAATCGATCTATACTAGTTGACATGCCAATGCCATTAAACTATCTGCTAGAACGAGTTCAAGAGACGAGGATCCATGTAGTGAATTCACCTTCGGGGGAAGAATCATTCCATTCACACTTAATAATTAAAAGAATACTCACTTGTATTTAAATTTCATGATTGCTCAATTGTTGTCGAATCTAAAAACATCAAGAGATGAGTTTATAATAACTTAGAGAATGAAACAGAGTAGTATATGCTTAATTTAGTGGAGGTGCTTGATTCAATAGAGCTTCAAAAGAAGGGACGAAAAGCCCTAAGTTTTCTTGTTAATAATATATATATATATATATATATATGTTGAAATCCCAAAAGGAGTTAATAATCCTTAAAGGTTAAAAATAAACCCATAAGAAATTCAGGTTTTGAATTCCAAAGAAAATTATAGAGGAATAAAAAAATTTTGTTATACTTATTTAGCGAAAGTTAATAAAAATATGTTTAAATGTTTTTAGAAAAAACACTCCTAGATGGCTAAATTTTCTTCAACGTGATTGAACTGACGAATAAACCCTACTCTCGTGTTTAGATATTGTAAAATAAAACTTGTTGTATAACGACTATATATTTATTATAAACTCTTAAATAAAAATAACAATTGGTGTGTTACAAGTTCGGACCAGCTCTAATATGAATTGTGAAAGTATTTTACAAAGAAATAAAAATAAAAATTGTTATGTTACAAGTTGGTATCAGAACACTGTTCGAGAGATTTAAGTTAAAAATAATACTTAGACTCGAACTATAAGTGCTATTAATATAAAAACAAGAAGGTTCAGTCCAAAAATGATCCAAGAAAACAGATAAATGAGAATTTTGTATGAGTGTATAGTGAAAACATGTGAGAAAATTTGTGTACGCTTAAATTTGTATATTTGAGACACCATATGGTAGTTGGAAAATCATAATAAGAATAATATATTGTTTTCATACCTGGTCAGTATAAGAGTAATATATTATACCATTGAAAACTTTCAATAATCATATTGTATTGAAGACAACAAAGAGTAAGTATGTTGATAGGGAGTAAATATGCATAAAATGATGTGTATGTATATATATGGTACTTTATCGCCTTAGATGAACTTTTAGTATTAACAATTATGTAAAGAGTATAAAGACCTTAAATAAGTACTTATGAAGAAGAAATCATTAGAATAAAAATGAAATGAAATAAATAAATTGTTTAGATACATGGCAGATGAAAGAGGAGTGAATGTAATACAAAGTCAAAGTCACAACACTAGAATGCTTGTAGATAATGCTTTAGAAAGATCAATGTATTCGCCTCGTTTTGATAATAATATGAAATTTGTACCTGAGAAATTTGTAGACAAATTGCCATTGAGTTGAGAAAGGCATTCAAAGACAATATTCCATTTCATTTAGCCGAAATGCAAAATTATATTCAAATTTTACAAGAAGAAAATTAAAAAAAAAAAAAAATGAAGCAACCATAGAAAAATCTACGGAGAATGTGAGAGCAGCACCAATAGTTGAAGTCGAAAAACATCACTACACGTATACATGCTTCATGGCTTGTAAACCGTTGCAGTTTAAACATGAAATTGACCTTTTGATGAGCCAAATGTGGATAACAGTCGTGGAGACTATTTTTGATACGTGTCATTATTGTGAACCATGTGATGAAGTGATGTTCGTGACTAACTAGTTTTGTGAAAAACCTAAAGACCGGTTGGATATGTTTAAAAAGAAGAAAGGAAGAGAAAGAATTAGAAGTATGTTTTGGGAAGAATTCTAACCAATCTTCCTAAAACATTTCAGTCCTTGTGTTGCATTGACTGTATTACTAAGTAACTCTTTCAAATGCGTCAAGGCAACGAAACAGTAGATGAAATCTTTGGCATTTTCTATGATAAAGTGAAGTTTTGTCCTTCGCTTTTCAAAACTAAAGATATGTGGATTTATTTCTCATTCGAAATGCGAAAGTCTTGAGGAAATTCTTAATTGGGCTTGTGAACGAGAAATGAAACTAAATAGAGAGGTGGAAAAAGATGGAAAGTGAAAGGCTCACACTGTGATTCCTACAATATCAGCAAAGAAAGCAAAAGTTTTAAAATCTATAAAGGGGTTAGGCTCAACCAAGGAGTGTGGTAATTATTAGTTTTATGGAAAGAGGCATCTTGAAATGCCATTATAAGAACCCAATCTGTTATAAATATGGGAAACCGTGGCATACCGCACCATAGTGTATTAGCCCTGTAAACTTATGTTTTAACTGCTATAAGGCAGGTCACATGAGAAATGATTGTCCAAAGCTAAAAACAAGTGATGGCAAGGCTGTGGAGGGACCGAGGGCTATAGATAACACTAAACGGCTAGATGTTCCAAAATCACGGGGCAGGGCTTTTCAAATTACTGTAGAAGAAGCAAAGGTTGAACTTGATATGGTCATAGGTATGTTTCTAGTCAACTACCTCTCTACATATGTTTTATTTTATTCTGAAGTTAGTAAATCCTTTGTATCTATAAGAAGTTTGCCTGCCATAGTTTTTTTGTTTGAAGAAAACTAATGCATGTATTAGAAGTTGACAAAGCTAGCGATAAAAGTTTTGTCGTATTTAAAATATGTCGAAACTATAAAGTAAATATTCAAGGGGAAGAACACAAAATTGACTTAATTTTAATAGAGTTAAAGGAATTCGATGTGATTGTTGGGATGGATTGGTTGTCCCAAGATCGTGCGTCGATAGTCTATAATCAATAGATTGTTCAATTTATGTCACTAATGGGATAACAAGTTTGTGTATATGGAGAAAGAAATAACAACATTATTGTATGCTCAATGGCGAATGCCAGGAACTACATAATGCATGGTTATCTAGCGTTTTTAGCCTACATGGTTGATAAAGAAATGAAAGAGAAGAAACTTGATTAAGTCCTTACGCTTAGTGAATTCCCTGACGTGTTTGTTGATGAACTACCGGGTGTTCCACAAGAAAGAGAAGTCGAGTTCAAAACTGATTTAGTTTCAGGAGCTAAACCTATGGCTAAATCACCATATCAACTTCCACCAAACAAGATAAAGTATTTAATGTCTCAACTCCAAGACCTTTTGGATAAAGGTTTCATTCGTCCAAGTGCTTCACCTTAGGGAGCGCATATTTTGTTCGTTAAAAAAAAGGATGGAAGTATGCGAATGTGCATCGATTATCAAGAATTGAATTAGCTGACCATTAAGAATAGGTATCCTTTGCCTAAGATTGATGATCTTTTTGACCAACTAAAAGGCGTTAGCTGGTTTTGAAAGATCGATGTTGTGACACCCTACATATTTCTCAAATCGGTCGTGGACATGAGAGATTCCTGGTTCATAAGGAATGTCCGGTCTTTAATATCACCAACGCGTTTTGGGCGTATTGGCTGTGGATGAGAGGAGAACTTCACAGTTAAACGTGCTCAGGTGGGAGTAATTTAGGGATGGGTGACCTCCCTGGGAAGTTTTCACCCGGGCAATCAAAAGCAAATCCGTGAGCTCCTTGTGGGCAAAGCGGACAATATTGGTGGTACGAGAGCCCGGGTGTTACAGAATGGTATCAGAGCCACTCCTGTGCCCTTTGCGATGGTGGGACAAACCTCACCGGGGATGGTGAGTTGTTCTCGGGCTCATCGAGGACGATGAGTCCAAAGGGGGGGTGATTGTGACACCCTACACATTTCTCAAATCGGTCGTGGACATAAGAGATTCCTGGTTCATAAGGAATGTCCGGTCTTTAATATCACCAACGCGTTTTGGGCGTATTGGCTGTGGATGAGAGGAGAACTTCACAGTTAAACGTGCTCAGGTGGGAGTAATTTAGGGATGGGTGACCTCCCTGGGAAGTTTTCACCCGGGCAACCAAAAGCAAATCCGTGAGCTCCTTGTGGGCAAAGCGGACAATATTGGTGGTACGAGAGCCCGGGTGTTACAGATGTAAGGTTAGTTATCATCAAGTAAAGGTACGAGAAAAAGATGTATCTAAGACAACTTTTCGTACTCGTTATGGGCACTATGAATTTGTTGTGATGCCATTTGGTTTAACAAATGCTCCAGCAGTTTTCATACACCTCATAAATCGAGTGTGTAAACCAATGCTTGATCGATCTGTTATCGTCTTAATCGGTGATAATCTTATCTATTCTCGAACAGAAGAAAATCATGCTCAACATTTTCATGAGATTCTCAATGTGCTAAATAAGAGAAGTTATACGCAAAATTTCCCAAATGTACATTCTAACTTCGAGAAGTCCAATTCTTGGGTCATGTGGTAAATGCGGATGGTATTTTGGTAGATCCTACAAAGATAGAGACCATTATGCAATGGTCATGTCTAAGGAACCCAACTGAAATCAGAAGTTTTCTTGGTTTAGCCAATTATTATTGGTGTTTCGTTGAGGATTTCTCGAAAATAACTTCATCGTTGACAAAGCTAACTCGGTTGAATTTCAAATTCGAATGGAATTCAGAACAAAAAGAGGTGCTTTAACTATTGAAAGTTATATTAACTAAAGCCCTAGTGCTCGCCTTACCAAAATGAACCAAAGATTTTGTAGTTTATTCTGATGCTTCAAGTGTCGGATTGGGTTGTGTCCTTATGCAAAAAGGAAAGGTAATAACTTACGCTTCACAAAATGCACTATCTATACTGATCACAAAAAGTCTAAAGAATTTCTTCGACTAGAAGGAATTGAATATGAGGCAACAACAATGATTAGAACTTGCCAAGAATTATGACTTTGAAATACTTTATCATCCGGGTAAAGCCAATGCTATAATTGTTTCTTTAAGCCCAAAGGAGAATTATGCTTCAATTAAAGTGAAGTCATATATATTGATTATGGATTCAGACTTGTTTGATTAGGTCAAAACTGCACAAGCAGAGGTATTAAGAAAGGAGAACTTAAAATGTGAAAGGATCATTGGCCAAATTAATGAACTTGAAGATAATAATAATGGAATTAAAGTTTGTTTGGGATGAATTTGGATTCCTTGGACTTGTAATATCAAAACATTGATTCTTGATGAGGTATATAAATCAAAGAATTCAATTCATCTAGGTTCGAACAAGATGTATAACGATCTGAATAAAGACTATTGGTGGCTTGGAATGAAAAGAGATATTACTAAATATGTTAAAAAAGTGCTTAAATTGCTTAAAGTCAAAGTTGAACACAAGAAGCATATTGGAAAATTCAAATATTATAAATTCCATTAAGGAAGTGAGAGCATATCACGATGGATCTAGTGACGGAACTTCAAACCTTCCAAAGGATATGATACGATTTGGATAATTGTCGATCGTTTGACAAAAAGTACTCACTTTATACTCATTTGTGAAAACTATTCGTCAAGAAGGAATGGTCGAAGTGTATATTAACGAGGTGGTTTCAAGGCACAGGGTATCCATCGTATTAGATATAGACATTTCAGAAAGGAATGGGAACCAAATTATTAATCAGTATAGCATATCACCCACAGACTGATTGGCAAAGCGAAAAAATGATTCAAACTCTCAAGGATATGTTGCATGCTTGTATTATTGATTTTAGGGGCAGTTGGACAAATACTTGCCCATAGCAGAGTTCTCTTATAATAATAGTTATCATTCGAGCATTGGAATGCCCCCGTTTGAAATGCTTTAAGGTAAAAAGTTTCGTGTTCCTGTATGTTGGTGAGTGGTCGGATAAAGAGAACTTACAAATAAAGAAGTGGTGGAGGCGACGAATGAAAAGATTGTTCAAATCAAAGTGCATTTAAAGGTGGCTCAAGATCGACAAAAGTCGTATGCTAATAAACAAAAAATGTTCGATTGAATTTCAAATGGGAGACTATGTTAAGTTAAAGTCTGTTAATGGAAAGGTGTGATTCGTTTTGTAAACGTGGCAAGTTAAGCCATGGTTCATTGGTCCATTTATAATTATTGCTCATGTGGGACAAGTGATGTATTATTTGGAATTACATTACGAATTAAATTGAATCCATAGCACATTGCATGTGTCTTATTTACGAAAATGCTTGGATGATGAAACAACATATGTAACATTAGATGAGATAGAAGTGAATGAAAAGATAAACTACATAGAAAATCTAGTGGCAATTATTGATTGTAAAGTTAAGCAATTACGAGATAAAGAAATAAGTCAAGTTAAAATGCAATAGAAACAGCGGCGTGATTCTGATACCACCTGGGAAGCCGAAGATGAAATGAAAAAGTATTAACTCGAATTATTCGAGCTATACATAGGTTTTGCGAACGAAACCTAAATAAAAGGGGGAGAATTGTAACATACTGTGTTGTGATTGAAACTTTTACATTTGAAATGCATACTTCAAATATTATTAAATGAGTAAGTTTCGGGTACAATACTATTAAATTATGGGACGTTTAAACAATTATTATTGTTATTAAATAAAAATAATAATATTAATAATAATAACAATAATAATAATAATAAAATAACAATAATAATAATAATAATAATAATAATAATAATAATAAAAACAACAACAATAACAACAATAACAACAACAACAACAACAACAACAACAACAACAACAACAACAATAACAACAACAATAATAATAAAAACAATAATAACAACAATAATAATAACAACAACAATAATAACAACAACAATAACAATAACAATAATAACAATAACAATAATAACAATAACAATAACAAAAATAACAATAACAAAAATAACAATAACAATAATAACAATAACAATAATAACAATAACAACAATAACAACAACAACAACAACAACAACAATAACAACAACAATAACAACAACAATAACAATAACAATATTAATAAAAATATTAATAACAATAATAATAATAACAATAATAATAACAATAATAATAATAACAATAATAATAACAATAACAATAATAACGATAACAACAATAACGATAACATCAATAACGATAAAAACAATAACAATAACAATAACAATAATAACAACAATAACAACAATAACAACAATAATAATAACAATAATAATAACAATAATAATAACAATAATAACAATAATAACAATAATAATAATAGTAACAATAACAATAACAATAAAAATAACAATAAAAATAACAATAACAATAACAATAGCAATAAAAATAACAATAACAATAACAATAACAACAACAATAACAACAACAATAATAACAATAATAACAATAATAATAACAATAATAATAACAATAACAAAAACAAAAACAATAACAATAACAATAACAATAACAATGACAATAACAATAACACTAACAACAACAATAACAACAACAATAACAATAACAATAACAATAACAATAACAATAATAATAACAATAATAATAATAACAATAAGAATAATAACAATAATAATAATAACAATAGTAATAATAACAACAGTAATAATAATAGTAGTAATAATAACAGTAGTAATAATAACAATGTGACATTCGGTAATTTTCCGTTACCAAACTCCGTTAGTTCCGTTAGGTCTTGCATACACGTGTCGTGAGCACACACTAGTTGTCATTGAACGTTGGTGACTTAATAACAATTATCTATGGTAAACAAATGATAACCTAGTGAATAATTTGATTATTAGTTGTGGTTATGTGATTCATGTATTTTAAGTTATTGTTTGTGAATTTTACTTGATAACGTGACAATGTGTAACTATGATTTCATATGTTTTGCTATTAGTTGAAAATGTATATGATTATTATTGTTGATTAGTAATGCTTGTATTTTGTAGTTAAAATTGTTAAAAGTTGCTAAAAAGATTAGTTTTTACAATTTACAAAACATCAAGGGGATTTTTAGTCAAATGGTTACCATATTTAAACCACCAAAACCCAAACCCTAGCCCCCAAATCCCATTTCAGCCGTAACCTCTCTTCCCCACCATCATTCTTTGCGATTTTGATCAAAAACAAGCAAGAACAATTCGATTTTGAGTGGTTCCAAGTGTTAGCAAGTGTTAATCATCATCCCTACACGTTTAAAAGTGAGTTTTATCAAGTTTTTCATGGTTTTTGATTCTTGAAGAACCCTAATTCGAAATTGGTGATGAAAAAGTGAAATTGATGATTGTTAGATGTTAATTTGATGTTGGTTAGATTGTATGAATGTTATTATGTTGATTATGCAAGAATTCCATGGTTTGATCACATTGTTCACACATTGCCTTAAGAGGAAACTTTTTGTTCTTGGAATTCATGATTTGATGATTGTATGATGTTGGATACATTGCTTGGATGTTGGTTTATATGAATTGTGCAAGAAAAGTCATGAAATCTAGGGTTTGTTCATACCTTACTATAAGTGGAAACTTTTATGCATGATGATTGGGAATTTTGATAAATTAGTGATGATTATCATATTAGAATGAATGTTATGAACTTGATTAGGTATAAAATTGATGAAACTATGAAGGAATTGGATGTTAGATTGCTTTTGGGTGTTACCTTCTAAAAAGGGAAACTTTATTTTTGAAGATCATTGATATGATGATGTGAGCATGTTTATGGTGTTAGGAGCATGTTAGAATGCTTATGGATGATGTCTAATGTGGTGGAATGTGTTACTTGGGTTGTATGGATGCTTGATTGATCATTTAAAGAATGTAGGTTCTTGGTGATTATACATGATGATGAATTATGGCTAGTGATTAGGAAATCATGTTTGGGATTGGAATTGATCATTATTGTGTTTGTTAGTTGGAATGAATCTTGTTGATTTATGTTATTATGATTGTCATACACGCGTGCGAATCTGAGGCCCCTACTTAGTAGGATTGGCAGGGTTTAGGGTGTGAAGTCGTGAGTGGCTTCACATGGCATGTTGTGCATGATTAGACTTCATGAATGAATTATTAGTTGTGATATATTTATGATTGTGTTGAGCATGTTGATTGTTTGAGATTCGCATAAGTTGTATGATGATCTAGGTTGAACTTGGGTTGATGATGTGATATGCGTGAATACTTTGTTTGATAATCATGTATGATAAGTTGATACATTTGATTAAACGAGATTTCAATTAATATGTCATCAACGGGTCAAACGGGTCAACTAGGTTAGAGGAGTCTTGTTTTCCAAAGCCTTGGGTCAATGTGTTTATTGAGCACTTAGGGTTGTTAAGTTTTCTGTGCACACGTACTTATGTACTTGCGTGTTCTAGGTAACCTTTGAAGGGTTGTCTTTTCATCCATCATCAGTTCTCTCTTGTCATTATCCTTGCACATCAGGTGAATTCATGCCCCATTATTTTATAAACACTCTTCTGGGGGAGGTAGCATACTTGTTTATAAACGCTTTACTTTTTATTATAAGTTGTGTATGTTTTAACATAGTGTATAATACCTTGAAAGTCCTCACACTTTCGGATCGTTAATAATGGTAACTAGCGGGAAATCTTGGGTAGTACTACTGGGTTTGACAAGCCCCACCTGTGCGACTCGAGGTCAAACGGGTGCAATATTGTCCTAAACACAAACATCGTTGCGACCTGGTAAGTCGTGACGGGAGGCAACAAATGCAACACAGTCAGCTTCGATCGCGAAATCACTATGGTTATTACTTATGAATATAGACTAGCTATCTATTTCAATGCACTTCTTATGTGATGCAAATTATTATTGTTCATGTTAAATGCAAACTCTTGAACTCACCAACCATTGTGTTGACATTTTTAGTATGCTATTCTCAGGTTGTTAATTCAGTTTGCCATTAGGAGCACAACACGGGTCCAGCATGCATTCTAAGACTTCATCTTAAGTCATGACATTTGAATTTTATTTATGAGATTTGAATAATGGGTTGGCGCGTGTTTTGCCAAATTTTACATTTACATACTTTGGGTTTGTCTTATTTACAAAACGCTTCCGCATGGTTTTAAAACTTGAACTTTGATTGGTTTATTTTTAAATATGGCATATAGTGTCGTTCTGAGTAACTAGTGACTGTGATCCTGGTTTGTTCACACGCCTCGCGGTAAAACTCCGCACGTGGATTTTGAGGGTGTGACAGATTGGTATCAGAGCCATTGGTTATAGGGAACTAGGTTGCATACACACTAGTCTATAACCGTACACAGTTAGTTAGTCACTCTTTGCTTATTCTCTTACTGTATACCCATTGGCTTACGCATCACGTGCACTGCAGCATGGCATCATCATCACGGGTTTTGGGTAAAAGACCTGCGCGTTCTGAATCCCCTCCTTCTCCTCCTGTACCTCATCGGGAACCCAATTGGCCGCAGTATCCTTACCCTTCTAGAGAGATAGATTTGGACCAGCCATTTGTGCCACCCGAGCTTGATCCTCCTCGAGATTGGAGATACTATGCTACCTATGTGAACCGTATGGTTTACAGGGAGCGGGTCCCAGGCCCTGCTACTACTGGACCCAGGACCAGGTCAGCTACTGCCTCTACGACACCTGCTCTTCCCTCACTTGACGTTCCTCTCGAGCAGGCTGTGGCAGCTTTAGTTGCGACTCTTGACACTGAGCGTCGGCGTATCAGAGTACTCACTGACGAGAACTCCACTTTAGCATATGAAGTGCGCCAGCTACGCCTACTAGTGGAGACACTCCAGGATCGACTCTCGATGGCTATTACTGGACATCATACCCTGACTGGTACTGTGATGCAGCTTGTGGAGCGTATGGACGAGCAGGAGCTTCATAATGTAGGTGTGGAGGATAGGTTGACAGGATTGGAGGCACAGTTTGCAGCACTACAGATTGTGGACCATCCTGCACCAGGAGAAGATGTTGATGAAGACCCCGAGGAAGAGCCCGAAGAAGCCCCAGACGGCGGAGATAGTGATGGATCAGATTTGTTTGATTGATTCTTTTCTATTTATATGATCTAGACTGCATAGCGTTTTTTTTTAAAACCTATGTGGGAAGGGTTGTTTCCCACACAACTGAAAACTTGAAATTTTGACATTGATTGGATATTTTGTGAGTTACTTACAATTTATTTATGATAAGTTATTATTTTGGTTATAAATGTTGTGGTTGTGGCAGTACATTATTTCTTATTATTTACCATACTTCAATGAGATTAATATGTTGGATGTTACTCATTATTGTGTTTGTAAATGTAAAGTGAAATATGGACGGCCGAGGCAGTGGACGTGGACGTGGCCGTGGGCGTGGCGGAGGACGTGGCGCCGGCACCGTGAACATGACCCCAGCTGAATTAGCTGCTCTGATTAATCAGCATGTGCAGGCGGCATTGAACACTCAACCCGCTCAGTTTGGAGGTAAACGGTGACTTTAGTCATCGATTACGCAAATATTCCGTTAAGTGATAAATTCATTCGGTTCGATTTAAATACTCTGTCATGCGAATACAGGACCACCTGGGTGTACTTACAAGGCATTTATGGATTGCAAGCCCCATACCTACAGTGGATCTGAGGGAGCTGTAGGGCTCGTGAGGTGGTTCGAGAAGACTGAATCAGTCTTCGCCAAATGCAACTGTCCAGCGGTGGACCAGGTGAAATTCGCCACGGGGACACTTGAGGGTGCAGCACTCACGTGGTGGAATGCGCAAGTGCAGATGCTTGGTCAGGCGATGGCAAACGCGCTGCCATGGGATGAATTCAAAATGATGATGACAGAGGAATACTGCCCTCGTAATGAAGTTCAGAAGCTAGAAGCCGAGTTTTGGCAATTAAAGATGGAAGGATCTGAAATTGAAGCTTACACTACTAGGTCTCATGAGCTGGCTACACTCTGTCCTGGCATGGTTGACCCGCCGAGCCGACGAATTGAGCTCTACTTACGTGGGTTGGTGCCGGAAATTCAAAGTATGGTGACCGCTGCAAATCTTCCTACTATTCAACAGGTCATTCGATTGGCTTATAAACTCACCGATCAGGCAGTGGAGCAAGGGAAGTTACCTAAGCGGGGCGCTGTGACAAGCATGCCCGACAATAAACGCAAGTGGGAAAGTAATGCCAGCAAGGGATCGACATCTGGTAGTCAACCTCAGCAACAACAGCCTCAACAACAACACCAACAAAGGAGGTTTGATAACAACCGCAACTTCAATCAATCGTCTGCCCCAACTCAAGGACCCGGTGGTTATGCGGGGAAAAGCCCCAAATGCAACCGATGCAACTATCACCACACTAGCAGGTGTGATAGCTTTCGATGCCAGCGTTGTGGGAAGGTTGGACACGCGGCAAAGGATTGTCGTGGGGAGTTGATGAAGAAGCCCCAGCAGCCTCAGCAGCCCCAGCAGCCTCAGCGGCCCCATGAAACGCCAAAGGGTTGCTTTGAATGTGGAAAAGAGGGGCAATACAAGAGAAATTGCCCTCAATTAAAAAGAAATGGTAATGGCAATGGAAATGGTGGTAATAACAATAATGGGGGCAGTGGTGACAATAATGGTGGCAACAATGGTGGAGCAAAAGGGAGAGCCTTTGTCATGGGATCAGGTGAGGCTCTAAACGATCCTACTACTGTTACTGGTAAATTTCCTATTAATGGTCGTTTTGCTTCTATACTGTTTGATACTGGAGCCGATAGGAGTTTTATTTCTACTAAATTCTGTAGTCTCCGAAGTGATATGCCTTCTGCGTTGGACCCTAAGTATACCGTAGAATTAGCTGATGGTAAGCAAATTTCCGTTACGCATATCCTTAAGGGTTGTAAGATAGAACTCGCTGGTCATACCTTTGATATCGATCTCATGCCTATTACACTTGGGAGTTTTGACGTGGTCGTAGGTATGGATTGGCTGTCTGAGAAGCAGGCAGAAGTCATATGCCATGAGAAGGTTATTCGCATTCCTTTAAAAGAGGGAGAGATTCTCTCAGTTACGGGCGAGAAGAGTGGTGCAGTGATAGGCATCATATCTTTTATGAAAGCGCAGAAGTGGCTACGCAAGGGTCACTTAGCCATATTAGCCCTTGTGACCGAAAAACAACAAGAAGAGAAGAAGATAGAGAATATCCCGGTAGTTCGCGACTTTCCAGAGGTGTTTCCAGAGGATCTGCCTGGACTACCACCTCATCGTCAGGTTGAATTTCAGATTGATTTGACTCCCGGAGCAGCTCCAATTGCGAGAGCACCTTATCGGTTAGCACCAAACGAACTGCAGGAACTATCTGCACAACTTCAGGAGCTATTGGATAAAGGATTTATTCGACCGAGCTCATCACCGTGGGGAGCACCTGTACTTTTTGTTAAGAAGAAAGATGGTACCATTCGTATGTGCATTGACTACAGAGAGTTGAACAAGGTCACAGTCAAGAACTGATACCCTTTGCCTCGTATTGATGACTTATTTGATCAACTTCAGGGATCAAGCTATTACTCAAAAATTGATTTGAGATCCGGTTATCATCAACTGAGAGTTCGAGAGGAAGACATCTCTAAAACCGCATTCCGTACTCGTTATGGTCATTATGAATTCTTGGTCATGCCCTTTGGGTTGACTAATGCACCAGCGGTATTCATGGATCTCATGAATCGTGTGTGCAAACCCTACCTCGATCAGTTTGTTATCGTGTTTATCGATGATATATTGATCTATTCTAAGACCAAGGAGGAGCATGAGGAGCATCTACGTCTAATTTTGGAATTGCTTAAGAAGGAACAGTTGTATGCCAAGTTTTCTAAGTGTGATTTCTGGATTCGTGAGGTGCAATTCTTGGGTCACATTGTTAACGAGAAAGGAATACATGTGGATCCTACAAAGATTGAGGCTATAAAGAACTGGTCGGTACCCAAGACGCCTAGTGAGATAAGGCAATTTCTTGGACTGGCAGGGTACTATCGACGTTTCATCGAGGGATTTTCAAAAATCGCTCAACCTCTCACAGCCTTGACCCATAAAGGAACAACGTATAAATGGGGTGAGAGGCAAGAAGCCGCTTTTCAGTTGTTGAAACAGAAACTTTGTAGCGCGCCAATATTAGCATTTCCAGAAGGAAGTGATGATTTTGTGGTTTACTGTGATGCTTCTATCCAAGGACTTGGTTGTGTCCTGATGCAACGTGGCAAGGTAATAGCCTATGCCTCGAGACAACTGAAGGTGCATGAAAAAAACTATAGTACTCATGATTTGGAGTTAGGTGCAGTGATTTTTGCCTTGAAGATCTGGAGACATTACTTGTACGGTACCAAATGCACCATTTACACCGATCACAAGAGTCTTCAGCATATCTTTGAGCAGAAAGAGCTAAACATGAGGCAGCGACGCTGGGTGGAACTGTTAAACGATTACGATTGTGCTATCAAATATCACCCAGGAAAGGCGAATGTAGTCGCTGATGCTTTGAGTAGGAAGGAGACTGCTAAGCCCCGGCGAGTGCGTGCTTTGCAGCTTACGATTAGCACTCATTTGCCTGAACAAATCAAGGAAGCTCAGACAGAAGCTTTGAAAACGGAAAACATTGGTTCAGAATCCTTACGTGGGATGGACAAACAGTTGGAAGTCAAATCCGACGGAATCCGGTATTTCATGGATAGACTTTGGGTACCCATGTATGGAGATTTGAGAGATTTAGTCATGGGTGAAGCACATAAGTCTAAATATTCCATACACCCTGGTTCTGACAAAATGTATCATGACCTGAAAGCGCACTATTGGTGGCCTAATATGAAGGCAGACGTAGCAACGTATGTGAGCAAGTGTCTAACCTGTTCCAAAGTTAAAGTGGAATATCAAAAGCCCTCTGGGTTACTGCAACAACCTGAGATTCCTTTATGGAAGTGGGAACAGATCTCTATGGACTTTATTACTAAATTACCCAGAACTTCTAATGGTTGTGACACGATATGGGTGATCGTGGATCGACTGACTAAGTCAGCTCACTTCTTGGCGATCAAGGAGACGGACAAAATGGACAAATTAACCAGAATTTACCTGAAGGAGGTGGTCTCAAGACATGGCGTGCTGATCTCGATTATCTCTGATCGTGATGCTCGTTTTACGTCTCATTTCTGGCAGTCGTTACAGAAATCTCTGGGAACGCGGTTGGATATGAGTACTGCATATCATCCGCAGACCGATGGACAAAGCGAGCGTACTATTCAAACTTTGGAGGACATGTTACGTGTTTGCGTAATTGATTTTGGAAATAATTGGGAAGTTCATCTACCTTTGGTTGAATTCTCGTACAATAACAGTTACCATACTAGTATTCAGGCAGCACCATTTGAGGCGTTGTATGGCCGAAAGTGTAGATCACCAGTTTGTTGGGCTGAAGTTGGTGATAGTCAGCTCACTGGCCCTGAATTGGTGCACGAGACTACCGAAAAGATTGTGCAGATACGGAACCGTATGGCTGCAGCGCGAGACAGACAAAAGAGCTATGCAGACAAGCGACGGAAACCTTTGGAGTTTCAGGTCGGTGATAAAGTGTTGTTGAAGGTCTCACCATGGAAAGGCATCATACGATTTGGCAAAAGAGGCAAGCTTAACCCGAGATATGTTGGACCATTTGAGATTCTTGAAAGAATAGGCCCAGTGGCGTATCGGTTAGACCTGCCTGAGTCATTAAATGGCGTTCACAACGTATTTCACGTCTCAAATCTGAAAAAGTGCTTATCTGATGAGACTTTGGTTGTACCACTCGAGGAAGTACAAGTGGATGAGCAATTGCGTTTTGTTGAGGAGCCTGTTGAAGTAATGGACCGTGAGGTCAAAACTCTTAAGCAAAGCAAAATACCTATAGTCAAGGTTCGTTGGAACTCAAAACGTGGACCGGAATTCACGTGGGAACGCGAGGATCAGATGAAGCTCAAGTATCCTCATCTGTTCGAAACGACGGTCACAGCCGGGGAAGGTACTGATTAAATTTCGGGACGAAATTTCTTTCAACATGGGGATGATGTGACAACTCACTCGATTTCGTTATGCCAATGCAGTAAACCAGTGATGTAACACAACCATGTAACGCAATTTTCGGGACGAAAATTCTTTCAACATGGGGATAATGTGACATTCGGTAATTTTCCGTTACCAAACTCCGTTAGTTCCGTTAGGTCTTGCATACACGTGTCGTGAGCACACACTAGTTGTCATTGAACGTTGGTGACTTAATAACAATTATCTATGGTAAACAAATGATAACCTAGTGAATAATTTGATTATTAGTTGTGGTTATGTGATTCATGTATTTTAAGTTATTGTTTGTGAATTTTACTTGATAACGTGACAATGTGTAACTATGATTTCATATGTTTTGCTATTAGTTGAAAATGTATATGATTATTATTGTTGATTAGTAATGCTTGTATTTTGTAGTTAAAATTGTTAAAAGTTGCTAAAAAGATTAGTTTTTACAATTTACAAAACATCAAGGGGATTTTTAGTCAAATGGTTACCATATTTAAACCACCAAAACCCAAACCCTAGCCCCCAAATCCCATTTCAGCCGTAACCTCTCTTCCCCACCATCATTCTTTGCGATTTTGATCAAAACAAGCAAGAACAATTCGATTTTGAGTGGTTCCAAGTGTTAGCAAGTGTTAATCATCATCCCTACACGTTTAAAAGTGAGTTTTATCAAGTTTTTCATGGTTTTTGATTCTTGAAGAACCCTAATTCGAAATTGGTGATGAAAAAGTGAAATTGATGATTGTTAGATGTTAATTTGATGTTGGTTAGATTGTAT
>CM046460.1:18467361-18479861 GCA_025506415.1 Flaveria robusta | reverse complement strand
CTTTTTTTGTTAATAGTATATTTAATACTTTTTATTTATAAACTATTACGATGACTATTTTTTTTAATAAGTATTATAATCTTTGAAATTATGAAAAGATCTTACCACACAAAAATTTAACTAGTTAAATGCCACAATAAATATATTTCAAAAAAGACATTTACTTCTATATTAAACTATTAGGGTAGAAAAACCATGTAACATTGAATAAATAAAATGTTAAATAAAATAGCTATCAGTTACAAATTAAAAAATATGAGATAATCTTGTTAAGAACTAAAAAGTTTAAGTAATAAATCCACAACATCGAAAATAAAATGGAATAGCTATAAAAAGTGACACATATTCAATTTGAACTTGATTTGCAATTTGGTTACTATTTTAAATACATTTATTTGAGATTATGCTAACTAAAAATAAATGATTGTATCATTGCAAGGGAAAGTAGAAGTAATTTGGAATACAATCAATTCTTTGTAAATCACCATTAATATGAGTTGCCATGTGTATAATGTTTATGTCTCGAGCTTATTCCTATTGCTTTCATTTAAAAAACTAATTACGTAAATGTACGACTCAATTTCGGATAATATGTGTTATCTTAATCGGGTGCACCTATTAATTATTTTCTAGCCAGGACCTCACCCTCATCCCACTCAAGAGGAAACCTATTACTGGAGAACCCCTGGCTTAACTCTTTGCTCAGAGTAAGTCTTGAACACATAACCTCCCATATTTAAATATCATGGGTATATTTTAATCAGTTGGGTTAAATATCAGGATAGAAAAAACTGATTATGTTAAACATATTAGAATTTAGTATGTTTAAAAACCGCTTTATATTAAACGTTCAATTTAAGAATTTTATAGAACAAATGGAAAACAAATTTTCAAAAAGGATATTAAATGCTTTAAACAAGAATTTTAACCCTTGCTTCGCAACGGGGCGAACATCGTTGTAGCGGTGACACTGACATGGTCTTCTCGTCCGATAGCATAGGAGTGATGGTTTGGACTTGAAATCTCTAAAGTCTAAAATTCAAACCTGACCGGAATGTCAAATTTAGTACGGACAGTTGATATCTCGTCTCAAGAAGGCTCGTGCGGGTATTATAATAATTTCACACTTGCTAATTACTTTATAACTAGTATTAAGCCACCCACGTTGCGTCGTACGCTGTAAAACCATGCCAAGTAACGCCAATTTAACACCAACATCAGCGACCACAAACATTGTAAAAACTCATATTAAAAAAGAAATAAAAATGGAAAAATAAAACCGAATAAAAAACAGACGTAAAAGCATTGAACCTTGCATGTCAAACGTAAAACATTAAAATCAAAACTAAGTCGATCTAAAACATGCGCGTTGTGACAGAGTCGTTGAACAGAATAAAAATAGACGTAAAAACATTGAATCACACATGCAAGTTGTGGCATGTTTACTCTTAAATTTTAACCCGAAACAAAAAACGAAATATTTGTAAAAGATGAAAAGTATATGGAAATAAAATTGAAAATGAAAATTATAGTAAATGTGTCAACTTCTGGTGAACTTTAAATTTTTGTTTAATAGTTCTCTCTCCTATTAAATAAAAAATAATTTTGAATAAGTAAACTAAATAATTAAATATTAAAAATATAAATCTTTTTATTCTAATAAATTTTTAAAACATCCTAAATTAAAATATTTTAATTGTATCTTATCGATATAATTTTAAATTTTTTGATTTTTATTATTTGTTATTTTTAATTTCTTAAATATTTATTATTTATTATTTAATGAATGACTAATTACATGTAAGATACAAAATATAAAAAATGCTCAATGATTTTGATATGAAATTTTTATAATTATATAATATATGAATTTCTAACCTAATTTCTATGATATTTAAAAATATAACTCCGTTGTTAAAAAATTATAAAATCATCATTATGAAGATTTAAATAATATACGTTTAACAAAACGAAATATCACGTCATATTTATTACGCAATGGTGTGAAGCTTGGAAACTAATTCAAAATTATTAAAGAATTAATTTGTGTATTTATTTATATGATTTTTTTTGAACGGTCAACTAATTAAAGCATGGCTACCCAGGGTACCCCAATAGCGAAAAGGCACTTCATACGCCCGCGAGTACAGACAACGTTGGGTAGCCCAAGCCCACCAACCATCAATTCCAGGGAAAACCTGCCACCCGAAGATCCACTGCGGTAAAACCCGGCCCACCAACAACATTTTGCTGCTAGAAGGACTCGAACTCAAAAATCCCCTAGAGAAAGTTATGAGGCTAGTACTCAACGAAATGGTTGGTTATTAATATGAAAACTAATTCACAAATTAAATATATTTAATTTGTGTAAAGTGATTGACTCTTTGCATTATCAGTTTTGGGTATAAATACAAGACATACGGGGTTTGTTTTGGATGCTTGGAAAATCACACGTGTTTGAAAAATCATACACACATACTCTGAAGAACATCTAGCATTCTTTGCTTTGCATGCTTTTATTTATGGCACCTTCTTATCATGCGAATACTTTGCTATTGTTTATTTTGCAACCATTTTGCAACTGTCATGTTTTGCGACCGACAATACTTGCGATCGTTTTGCTATTGACACTACTTGAGACCATTTTGCAACCCACACTTGTTGTCATTGTTTTGCAACCTCGAACGGGTTAGTGCAACAGGATTGTTGCAAACCATTTTGTAACCGCTACTAAGTTCTCCAACCATTTTGCGACCGCCAACGGTTTATTGCGACTGGATGGTTGCGACTGCTACTAGGTTATTACGACCAAAATGTTTCAGGTTTGAATCTATCTATTTTTATTTTACACCTGCTTATAATGCTCATATTTTAGAATATAATCATTCATCGTAATTTCAAAATTATGTAAAACAAATCACATAACATTACAAAGTAAAATATCAAATAAATTGAGTTATCATAGTATAATGGATATCCTAAGTCCTAACAATCAAATTAAATTGTTAATAGTCTAAGTAGATGATTTGTCTCTTTGAGTCGTAGTTTTTAACATTTCTTCAAACTTTGTCATCCTATTACGTATAGTCTCTTTTTCAGTAACCGACTCTTTAATAATTCCATTCATCCTTTCTTTCTAATTATTTATCTTTAAAAAGCTTCTTTATAACCTCGTTTAACTTCTCTATCTACAAAACAATAAATCAATAGAGTCAAAAAGTGAAAATTGATAGAGTTGCAATATATTATATTTTAAAGTATAAATTTTACCCAATTATTATAATTGATCCATAGATATCTAGTAAGATAACAATAAGACATCAAGTTTAATCGATTATCATTCTTAATTTGACTTTAGTTTTGCTATGTTATCTCTACAAATGACTTTTATAGAAAGATGTTATGCTGTAATAATTTACACGGGCATGTTACACTAGTATTAATAAGCAAATTTATTACTTGACTAGTATCGAAAATGAATGATTTGTATATATACCGATACTAACGACCCATAAGCCAACAACCTCTGCAAATTAAGAAAATGTAATATGATTCAAATGAAAAATTAACACATAAAACAGAAAAGAGATGTTATAAGCGCATCATTAATAGATGTCATATAAAAAGTGAATTATTGACAAGAGTAGCAATAAAGCACCTAAGTTTCCTTTGCAATTTAACACTTGAAATATAGATGAGGAACTGATCCCTTAATAAAAATTGTTTGACAGAAAAAAACATAAAAGATTAAGTTGACTCTCCTTCGGCTTATCTAATTGGATCTCCAGATGCAAATTGAAATCGAATAAGCCTCCTGCAAAAACCAAAATATTTGATCATGACCAACTTCATATTGATGTAGCTAATGACTATAAATTTCCTCCTTGTATTATTTGCTCATGTGAAATTTATTTAACTATAGGTGTTAAATCAGAGCGGTTATTGAAATATATGTTTACTAGGTTAGTACCCCGTGTATTACACGATTTAAATAAATAAAATACTAAATAATTAGTAATAAAAATTTATGAATTTTAAAATTATGTTTGAAGATAAAATATGATTATAATTACATATGAATAGCTTCTTTAAGTAAATAAACAATAATATATTTTTTTAAACTTTTATTTTATAAAAAATGTGGGTTTTAAATATGTTGTTTTAAAAAATGAATTTATCTTTAAAAAAGTTTATTGTATTCTGTATTTTATAAAACTTTTGTTTTTAAAAGTGTGTTTTTAATTAAAAAAAATAGGTTTTAATTTATTAAATTATATAATTTTTAATATGAGAATCATATGATTACTATTATTAGTATTCAATATTTTTAGTAATGATAAAGAGAAATAAAAAAGTTAGTATGATAAAATATATAATTGTATCAAGTCTTATTTTAGATTTTTCTTTGATATAGATAGATAGATATATAGATAAATAGATAGGCTAAAAACCCATTTATTAAACGTATTATAGTTACTATTAAACACGAATAATTACAGTGTAATATTTTAATATAAGATATAATTAAAATTATATATACGTAATAGTTCAAGAAAGAAAACAATTATACTATTTTTTAACTCTCTTATATTAATAGTTTATTTTTAAACATTTGTTTTAATATTTATTTATAAAAATTTTATTGTTTATAAAAATCTTGTAAATTAAAACTTGGTTTTCTAATTATTTTGATTGTTTTAATAAAAAGTACTTTTATAAAATTTCATATTTTTTATATTAAAAAAAAGTGATTTAAAATATTATGTTTCAAAAAGGTTTACTGATTTAGAAAATTTTATATTATCCAAAAATTTTGTTTTTTTATATTATGTTTAATTTTTGTAATAAAGTTTAATTTTAAAAACATAGCTTGATTTTAAAAAATCTAGATGAGAGAGAAAAATGTATTAATTAATAAAATTGATTTTTATTAAAAGAGAGAAATTTGTTTGAGTGTTTAAATTACTATAATACCCTTTTGGAGTGAAAATGAATTCATGATGTATAAATGAATAACATGTGTCAAAAAGGTTGTTTAAAAGAATGACAAATGGCAAAAAAAACCTTCTTTTATTATATTTTAAAGATTAGTTATTACATAACTAAATGGGTCTTGTTAATTTAAACGCCTAGACCACAAAACCTACCTCTTCATTCCTATTTTATCATTTAAGATTTAACATAAATGCTTATTGGATTTTACTAATTAATCCTAACTTTTATTTCACTTAACATAAATGCTTATTGGATATTACTAAACATATATATATATATATATATATATATATATATATATATATATATATATATGAGTAGGATCATATACAAACCTATTATTTTGTAAAAATCATGAGAACCTATATTATTTCGCCATGTGAACTGTTTGCTTAGTAGGCAGTAGGGGTAATTTTGTCATAGCAATTTAAGTTTGTTTTGGTAACTCCTTATTTCATGCAATTCAAACAACTCTTATATTTAATTTTTAATTCAAACGTAGTTAACCATTAGAAATTATAATTTTATATTCATTCATTGTTTTAGCTTCATTTGTTTTCACATTCAAACCATTGTTGCGATCAGGTACGTTATGTGTTATTTAAGGTTAATGTGCTATTTTAGCTATATATATATATATATATATATATATACATTTAACCTCTAGATTTTGTGTTTAGTAATTTTGATGCTTATATTGTTGTTATTTCACTTATTTGTTAGTACATTTGTTTGATGACTTCGGTATTTAAAAATCTAGAATTATGTTTAAGCCCTAATTTTGTATTCTTTGGATATTTAGTTCATAAAATATGTATGATACATTTTAGGCACATGGACCATTTTGTTGTGAAAAAAAAAAACTATCGAACGTTTCTTATTCGTCTAATAATGAATTGATTTACATGATCTTTCATGGAATCCTTCGGAACGAAAGAATTGATTTCTTTTGGTGTTGTATTTTTGTTAGCATTTTGAATGCAATTTAATTATATTCTGACTCGACCCATCCCAACCCAAATTTACACCTAGAAAAATTGAAGTTGTTTTGTTACAAATCAAATCACCGAAAAATAGTGACCCCCTAGAAAAAAATTTTCTGCTTCCATCACTGCCCGTTAGTTTTTTTGATGAACAAGTTAAGTGGTTCAGATCAGAAGGTGAAAATTAATAGGTTTCATGGTGTAGAAGTTTTATATTGATGTACCTGATTTTTTATTTCAACTTTTGCCTAGGTTTTGGCTATATAAGTAGTGTATCATCAAAAAAATTATTGATGTTAACTCTCAGTTTGTAAGAGATCATTTGATGAAAATAAGCTTAAAGTTGGTAGTATCTATAAATATTTACTGAGTTGGGATTAATCCTAGACAATAAATAAAAGTTGTGATTATTAAAATCAAATAACCCTAACCTAAAGTATGCAACTAGTTCAAGTTTTAACATACATAAATATCTTAAAACTATAAAAATAAACAGGTTAATCTCAAACCCATCAGATTAACTCATGACCAACTCATTTAGTTAAACCTTTTCATATGTTAAAATACACACCTTAAAATGATACAAAGACATGCCTCTCAAGAACAAAATCAACTATAGTTTACCTATTATCAGATCAGTGGGCAACCATGGTTTATGTTTTAGATATGAATGAATTTTGAATAAAGGAAGGAATGAATTCTGAATAAAGGAAGCGGTCGTGACAAGAAAAGGCCTTTCCTTATTACCAGAAAAGAGAAAGTAGGCCAAATCGCTTGCTAGAGAGGAAGCTCTTAGGGAATCGATCTATACTAGTTGACATGCCAATGCCATTAAACTATCTGCTAGAACGAGTTCAAGAGACGAGGATCCATGTAGTGAATTCACCTTCGGGGGAAGAATCATTCCATTCACACTTAATACTTCATCCTTTACAAGTTGTATCTCACACAATCTGTCATTAAATCATTAAAAGAATACTCACTTGTATTTAAATTTCATGATTGCTCAATTGTTGTCGAATCTAAAAACATCAAGAGATGAGTTTATAATAACTTAGAGAATGAAACAGAGTAGTATATGCTTAATTTAGTGGAGGTGCTTGATTCAATAGAGCTTCAAACGAAGGGACGAAAAGCCCTAAGTTTTCTTGTTAATAATATATATATATATATATATGTTGAAATCCCAAAAGGAGTTAATAATCCTTAAAGGTTAAAAATAAACCCATAAGAAATTCAGGTTTTGAATTCCAAAGAAAATTATAGAGGAATAAAAAAATTTTGTTATACTTATTTAGCGAAAGTTAATAAAAATATGTTTAAATGTTTTTAGAAAAAACACTCCTAGATGGCTAATTTTCTTCAACGTGATTGAACTGACGAATAAACCCTACTCTCGTGTTTAGATATTGTAAAATAAAACTTGTTGTATAACGACTATATATTTATTATAAACTCTTAAATAAAAATAACAATTGGTGTGTTACAAGTTCGGACCAGCTCTAATATGAATTGTGAAAGTATTTTACAAAGAAATAAAAATAAAAATTGTTATGTTACAAGTTGGTATCAGAACACTGTTCGAGAGATTTAAGTTAAAATAATACTTAGACTCGAACTATAAGTGCTATTAATATAAAAACAAGAAGGTTCAGTCCAAAATGATCCAAGAAAACAGATAAATGAGAATTTTGTATGAGTGTATAGTGAAAACATGTGAGAAAATTTGTGTACGCTTAAATTTGTATATTTGAGACACCATATGGTAGTTGGAAAATCATAATAAGAATAATATATTGTTTTCATACCTGGTCAGTATAAGAGTAATATATTATACCATTGAAAACTTTCAATAATCATATTGTATTGAAGACAACAAAGAGTAAGTATGTTGATAGGGAGTAAATATGCATAAAATGATGTGTATGTATATATATGGTACTTTATCGCCTTAGATGAACTTTTAGTATTAACAATTATGTAAAGAGTATAAAGACCTTAAATAAGTACTTATGAAGAAGAAATCATTAGAATAAAAATGAAATGAAATAAATAAATTGTTTAGATACATGGCAGATGAAAGAGGAGTGAATGTAATACAAAGTCAAAGTCACAACACTAGAATGCTTGTAGATAATGCTTTAGAAAGATCAATGTATTCGCCTCGTTTTGATAATAATATGAAATTTGTACCTGAGAAATTTGTAGACAAATTGCCATTGAGTTGAGAAAGGCATTCAAAGACAATATTCCATTTCATTTAGCCGAAATGCAAAATTATATTCAAATTTTACAAGAAGAAAATTAAAAAAAAAAAAAATGAAGCAACCATAGAAAAATCTACGGAGAATGTGAGAGCAGCACCAATAGTTGAAGTCGAAAAACATCACTACACGTATACATGCTTCATGGCTTGTAAACCGTTGCAGTTTAAACATGAAATTGACCTTTTGATGAGCCAAATGTGGATAACAGTCGTGGAGACTATTTTTGATACGTGTCATTATTGTGAACCATGTGATGAAGTGATGTTCGTGACTAACTAGTTTTGTGAAAAACCTAAAGACCGGTTGGATATGTTTAAAAAGAAGAAAGGAAGAGAAAGAATTAGAAGTATGTTTTGGGAAGAATTCTAACCAATCTTCCTAAAACATTTCAGTCCTTGTGTTGCATTGACTGTATTACTAAGTAACTCTTTCAAATGCGTCAAGGCAACGAAACAGTAGATGAAATCTTTGGCATTTTCTATGATAAAGTGAAGTTTTGTCCTTCGCTTTTCAAAACTAAAGATATGTGGATTTATTTCTCATTCGAAATGCGAAAGTCTTGAGGAAATTCTTAATTGGGCTTGTGAACGAGAAATGAAACTAAATAGAGAGGTGGAAAAAGATGGAAAGTGAAAGGCTCACACTGTGATTCCTACAATATCAGCAAAGAAAGCAAAAGTTTTAAAATCTATAAAGGGGTTAGGCTCAACCAAGGAGTGTGGTAATTATTAGTTTTATGGAAAGAGGCATCTTGAAATGCCATTATAAGAACCCAATCTGTTATAAATATGGGAAACCGTGGCATACCGCACCATAGTGTATTAGCCCTGTAAACTTATGTTTTAACTGCTATAAGGCAGGTCACATGAGAAATGATTGTCCAAAGCTAAAAATAAGTGATGGCAAGGCTGTGGAGGGACCGAGGGCCATAGATAACACTAAACGGCTAGATGTTCCAAAATCACGGGGCAGGGCTTTTCAAATTACTGTAGAAGAAGCAAAGGTTGAACTTGATATGGTCATAGGTATGTTTCTAGTCAACTACCTCTCTACATATGTTTTATTTTATTCTGAAGTTAGTAAATCCTTTGTATCTATAAGAAGTTTGCCTGCCATAGTTTTTTTGTTTGAAGAAAACTAATGCATGTATTAGAAGTTGACAAAGCTAGCGATAAAAGTTTTGTCGTATTTAAAATATGTCGAAACTATAAAGTAAATATTCAAGGGGAAGAACACAAAATTGACTTAATTTTAATAGAGTTAAAGGAATTCGATGTGATTGTTGGGATGGATTGGTTGTCCCAAGATCGTGCGTCGATAGTCTATAATCAATAGATTGTTCAATTTATGTCACTAATGGGATAACAAGTTTGTGTATATGGAGAAAGAAATAACAACATTATTGTATGCTCAATGGCGAATGCGAGGAACTACATAAGGCATGGTTATCTAGCGTTTTTAGGCTACATGGTTGATAAAGAAATGAAAGAGAAGAAACTTGATTAAGTCCCTATGCTTAGTGAATTCCCTGACGTGTTTGCTGATGAACTACCGGGTGTTCCACAAGAAAGAGAAGTCGAGTTCAAAACTGATTTAGTTTCAGGAGCTAAACCTATGGCTAAATCACCATATCAACTTCCACCAAACAAGATAAAGTATTTAATGTCTCAACTCCAAGACCTTTTGGATAAAGGTTTCATTCGTCCAAGTGCTTCACCTTAGGGAGCGCATATTTTGTTCGTTAAAAAAAAGGATGGAAGTATGCGAATGTGCATCGATTATCAAGAATTGAATTAGCTGACCATTAAGAATAGGTATCCTTTGCCTAAGATTGATGATCTTTTTGACCAACTAAAAGGCGTTAGCTGGTTTTGAAAGATCGATGTAAGGTTAGTTATCATCAAGTAAAGGTACGATAAAAAGATGTATCTAAGACAACTTTTCGTACTCGTTATGGGCACTATGAATTTGTTGTGATGCCATTTGGTTTAACAAATGCTCCAGCAGTTTTCATACACCTCATAAATCGAGTGTGTAAACCAATGCTTGATCGATCTGTTATCGTCTTAATCGGTGATAATCTTATCTATTCTTGAACAGAAGAAAATCATGCTCAACATTTTCATGAGATTCTCAATGTGCCAAATAAGAGAAGTTATACGCAAAATTTCCCAAATGTACATTCTAACTTCGAGAAGTCCAATTCTTGGGTCATGTGGTAAATGCGGATGGTATTTTGGTAGATCCTACAAAGATAGAGACCATTATGCAATGGTCATGTCTAAGGAACCCAACTGAAATCAGAAGTTTTCTTGGTTTAGCCAATTATTATTGGTGTTTCGTTGAGGATTTCTCGAAAATAACTTCATCGTTGACAAAGCTAACTCGGTTGAATTTCAAATTCGAATGGAATTCAGAACAAAAAGAGGTGCTTCAACTATTGAAAGTTATATTAACTAAAGCCCTAGTGCTCGCCTTACCAAAATGAACCAAAGATTTTGTAGTTTATTCTGATGCTTCAAGTGTCGGATTGGGTTGTGTCCTTATGCAAAAAGGAAAGGTAATAACTTACGCTTCACAAAATGCACTATCTATACTGATCACAAAAAGTCTAAAGAATTTCTTCGACTAGAAGGAATTGAATATGAGACAACAACAATAATTAGAACTTGCCAAGAATTATGACTTTGAAATACTTTATCATCCGGGTAAAGCCAATGCTATAATTGTTTCTTTAAGCCCAAAGGAGAATTATGCTTCAATTAAAGTGAAGTCATATATATTGATTATGGATTCAGACTTGTTTGATTAGGTCAAAACTGCACAAGCAGAGGTATTAAGAAAGGAGAACTTAAAATGTGAAAGGATCATTGGCCAAATTAATGAACTTGAAGATAATAATAATGGAATTAAAGTTTGTTTGGGATGAATTTGGATTCCTTGGACTTGTAATATCAAAACATTGATTCTTGATGAGGTATATAAATCAAAGAATTCAATTCATCTAGGTTCAAACAAGATGTATAACGATCTGAATAAAGACTATTGGTGGCTTGGAATGAAAAGAGATATTACTAAATATGTTAAAAAAGTGCTTAAATTGCTTAAAGTCAAAGTTGAACACAAGAAGCATATTGGAAAATTCAAATATTATAAATTCCATTAGGAAGTGAGAGCATATCACGATGGATCTAGTGACGGAACTTCAAACCTTCCAAAGGATATGATACGATTTGGATAATTGTCGATCGTTTGACAAAAAGTACTCACTTTATACTCATTTGTGAAAACTATTCGTCAAGAAGGAATGGTCGAAGTGTATATTAACGAGGTGGTTTCAAGGCACAGGGTATCCATCGTATTAGATATAGACATTTCAGAAAGGAATGGGAACCAAATTATTAATCAGTATAGCATATCACCCACAGACTGATTGGCAAAGCGAAAAAATGATTCAAACTCTCAAGGATATGTTGCATGCTTGTATTATTGATTTTAGGGCAGTTGGACAAATACTTGCCCATAGCAGAGTTCTCTTATAATAATAGTTATCATTCGAGCATTGGAATGCCCCCGTTTGAAATGCTTTAAGGTAAAAAGTTTCGTGTTCCTGTATGTTGGTGAGTGGTCGGATAAAGAGAACTTACAAATAAAGAAGTGGTGGAGGCGACGAATGAAAAGATTGTTCAAATCAAAGTGCATTTAAAGGTGGCTCAAGATCGACAAAAGTCGTATGCTAATAAACAAAAAATGTTCGATTGAATTTCAAATGGGAGACTATGTTAAGTTAAAGTCTGTTAATGGAAAGGTGTGATTCGTTTTGTAAACGTGGCAAGTTAAGCCATGGTTCATTGGTCCATTTATAATTATTGCTCATGTGGGACAAGTGATGTATTATTTGGAATTACATTACGAATTAAATTGAATCCATAGCACATTGCATGTGTCTTATTTACGAAAATGCTTGGATGATGAAACAACATATGTAACATTAGATGAGATAGAAGTGAATGAAAAGATAAACTATATAGAAAATCTAGTGGCAATTATTGATTGTAAAGTTAAGCAATTACGAGATAAAGAATAAGTCAAGTTAAAATGCAATAGAAACAGCGGCGTGATTCTGATACCACCTGGGAAGCCGAAGATGAAATGAAAAAGTATTAACTCGAATTATTCGAGCTATACATAGGTTTTGCGAACGAAACCTAAATAAAAGGGGGAGAATTGTAACATATTGTGTTGTGTTATTAAA